>CAJVGC010000574.1:0-18231 GCA_910822075.1 Senecio squalidus | reverse complement strand
CCGATAATATCAAAATACGGCTACAGCGTTTGGGATACTAAGGAATTAATACAAAGCAAAATAATTCCAAGCAAAAGATCCACGTAGCCAGTCAAAGCATAGCATCAAATAGTGTAACCTCAAATCCCTGAAAAGCGTTAAAATACGACGTCAACATAAAGTTGGTGAATTATTCGCAATAGTAAATAAAAACATAATAGAATAAAGGTTTCAATACGTTTTGACCCAAAAGTGTTATGATTTGAAGATAAGTCATTTGAAAATGATGTTTCAAAATATACGTGAAGTATACAAAACCTTTTGATAAAATACTCATACATATACTATAAAAATACCATAATCATTTCATAAAATAGCATACTGGATAAATAACAGCCTTAGGTAAATACGATACACCTGAACCATAACAATACTGGCAACTAACCCCACCTAGTGCATTACGCTAGGTTGTCCTCGAAATCAACGGTCATAACATTACTAACACGGACAGGGCGCATCCATCATCCATCGTGTTAGAAATGAGGGTTTGTTAGACCCATATAGCGCTATATATACGAACCGGCGGCTAAAAGCTAACAGGTGTGTATACGGGGCCTCGTTCTACCACAAAGGCGGAACAAGTTGGGTAATGCTAACCTAAGGGCATCCATATCCAAAATACATAACCATAATACATAATATACCATAAAATACATTTATACAACGCTAATCATGCCCAAAAAGTGTAAAAACGGTAAAAAGGGGCAACGAATAACTCACAGTATAGCAAAGCAATCCAAATCACGATATGTCGGGAAATACTATAATACCGTCAAGCTCCCACGTCTAAGTGCCCTAAACATCACGTAAATAAACATGTCTAAGTATCTCTAAGTCTAGTGGGGTATGCCTTAACGATTAACGTTTTATACGGGTTTTGAAATGACCAATAAGAATATCGATTTAACGGAATTACAAGTGTTTCGAAAAGTCAGCAGACTAGATACATGATCCTCATACTTACGTGCACTACAAGTCACGTAAGTGATAAGTTACGTGCTATGCAAGGAATTACGTGACATACAAGAGTTACGGGACAATCCTACTTACGTGAGCTACAAGAATGTTACGTGAGTCCATAATTACGTGCTCAAGGAAGACAATTACGTGATCCATGGGAGTTACGGACCATAGCAATGGGTTTTACGTGATTTGAGCTATTACGTGGTATACTAGTTACGGACCAAGAGTGTTACGTGAGACACAAGTCACGTAATTGATCAATTACGTGATCAGGAAGATACTTACGTGCCAAGCAAGACTGTTACGTGACTAGGGGGCTTGTTACGTGATCAAGGCCTCACTTACGTGACATGCAAGTCACGTAAGTAGGTAGTTACGTGAATATAGATCTGTTACGTGAAGGAGAAGTCAGTTACTTGATCAGTTAGGTGCACGTAACACAGTTACGTGACGTAACTGGGTTTTTACGAAAAATCACATTCGGGATTCGATTTCTGAGTGTTTTAGGTGTCTAAATGATCTATAAATGAAACCCTATGTCCAGAATATGTTTAGGTATAATAATCTTAAATAAAATTCGGGTTTTGACGGTGAAAAGTGGTATTTTCGGGTTTGAATCAAAATAACAAAGTTTAAAACGAAATCCGAGAAATACTTACCCGATCGTAGCGAAAATTGGAGGATAGATGAAGGTGATAATGGTGAGCAATAATCTAGTCCCGGATTTGAATTTCAACGGTCGGATCGCCGGAAAATGTAGAGAGAAGGAGGAGTGTTTGTAGGTGTGATTTCTAGATAGAGAAGTGATAGGGATGAAATGATAGAAAATGACAAAATATTGGTGTCTAATGAGACAAATGGGTAGGTAGAGGACGAATTTTGTAATAAAAACCCATAGGACTAGTTTTGAAATAAATTTCGGAAAGGACTAAAATCGAAATACTTTTTAAACGTTAATCTTAATCGTATAATTAAGGCATAATTCCCCTAAACTTATCATAAGAGCATACTAGACTTATACTAAAGGCACTTAGAACTACACGTTCCCGACATAACGATTCGAATCACAAAAATACAAATACGATACTTAATAAATACGGGAAATACGAATACAATACTTATAAAATACGAATACGATAAAACATAAAAGGGAATACAATAGGGTCAAAACCTAAACATAAATGAATAAAACGAATACGAGTCGATAGAAATATACCTAGAAATTCGCGAATGTCACAGCTTGCCCTTCGTGTATTATTTGTAGAAATTGTTCGTCAAGGGGTAAAGAAGCGGCTCCCCTCCTGAAGTTTCAAGGGAGAGGAAAAGAGACAGCGTATAGTGCTTCTGGGTCTCAGAATGTGGAACATGAACGTTTGCAATCATGTTTCCTCACTGCTTATGATGATTTGATCGACAGAAGGATAGCTAATTCCGCTCTGACTGAGGAAGATTATGATCAAGTCCATCCAGACGACATTGAAGAAATGGATATTCGCTGGAATATGGCAATGATGACCAAGAGGATCAAGAGCTTCCTCAACCGAACTGGAAAGAAGTACATCGGAGGAGATAGAAAGAGTGGCATGGGATTTGACAAGTCAAAAGTCAAATGCTTCAAGTGCAACAACTATGGTCACTTCGCTCGAGAATGCGGTCAACATTCACGAGAAGATCATAGACACGACCAAGGAGATAGACATGGTAGACAGCACCAGGGTTATCAAGCCCCTCCTCAAGGTCGTAGTTATCAGCAAGGAGGTTATCAGGGACAAGCAACTCGGAACCTTCGGATTCAAGAAGCTGAAAAGGATGAAACTGCGCTTATGGCTGTTGACAACAAGGTTGATTGGAAGGCATTTGAAGATATTGCTCAGAGAACGGAGCATTTTGCGCTTATGGCTTCTACTTCCGATGCTTCATCTCCGAAGCATGAGGTAGATATCAATCCTTTCACAGCTATATGTACTAACTGCAGCGAGGTTGAGGCCCAACTCGCTGTATGGAGTAACTCGGCAAAAGAGTTAAGCTTTGACGTTAATGATTTAAGAGTAAGAAACGATGTTTTAACCAAAGAAAACAAAACTTTAAATGCTTTTAAGAAAGAAAACATGGTTGAAATTTAAGACTTAAAAATCATAATTACTCGTCATATTTCAAAAATCAAAGAGTTTTCCGATGCACTTACAGCCGAAAAACTAACTGTTGCTCAAAAACAGAGTGAAATTGATTCTCTGAATGCAAAGTTAGCTGCAATTGCCAACTCAAAAGAAATTTTGAGTCAGTTGATCGAGTGGCAACGGACAAACACCAAAGACAAGGGTGGATTGGGGTATACTAGTATGCCACCTCCAATGCATTTCACCCCGATCCCGGTCAATGGTGCGTCCGTAGAAGTATCTCAGTCTTCTTCTTTAACCTCTGAAGCTCCAAAAGCTGAAGTAAATGGTCCAGAAGCAAGTGTTAGTGCAAATGAGTCTAAAGTCGTTTTACAACGCCCAGACCATAAGTCCAAAGACCTTAATGATCTAAAAGACGTCCATCTAACTGACCACCAAGAGAGTCTTTTTGAAAAGGTCTTTCAACGCCTCGAGAGCCGTCTTATCACTAAGATGGACAAGAAGTTTGAACAACTTCAAGTGCGTGAAGAAAAACGGACTCTTAAGCAGTCCGACTCTGAGTCAAAGTCTCCCAAGTCAAAGTCTAAGGGTAAGGAGAAAGCTGAGGAAAACAAACCTATTCTCACCATCCAAACCCCTATGACTAAGATTTTCACTACGGGAAAGGCTTCTTCTTCTAAGCCTAACACTATACCTCCCAAAGTGTCTAGACCAATTGCTCAGACCAAGGCAATTCCCCGACAAGCAGTTCCCATAGAGAAGATTCAAACTTCTCCAATTCAGACGGACATTTCAGATGATCCGAGAATCTGCTATTATTGTCGAAACGAGGGACATATTGCCAAGGTCTGCCCACGTTTACAAAGCTTGATCTTGAAACGTAAAGCATCACCAAAGAAGGATCGACTAATCAAATCCAAAGTTGATTCTTCTTCAGTCCAAGTCGAGACCGGACCCAAGCAAATCTTGACTAAAACTGTTAAAGAAAATCTCAAGTCACCCAAACATCGGGATGACGCATCAACCTCCACTGATTACCAGAAAACACACACACAGGTTGATGTGATCATTCCCGATGCAAATGGACGACCCAAGTCTGTAACGGCTTGGGTCCCCATTCCCAACTGATCCTCTATTTTTATGTGCAGGGACGACCGAAGCGATCTGGAGGCAAAAACATTTGGTGTGTCGACAGTGGTTGTTCCAGGCACATGACGGGAGATCGCCATCTATTGACCGACCACATTGAGGTTGATGGAGGCAATGTCCTATTCGCTGGGGAGAAGGGTGGAAAAATTACGGGTCAAGGAAATATCTCTAACGGCGTAGTGACCTTCCAAAATGTCAACTACGTTCAAGAGTTAAAGCACAATCTACTCAGTGTTTCGCAAGTCTGTGATGAAAGGTTCTCTACTTTGTTCACAGCTAAGGAGTGCTTGATTCTTCGCGAGGGATTTGTGATAGATCCAGCCTGGGTATTGATTAGAGCACCGAGGGTAAATGACATCTACTGTCTTGACATGTCCAAAGTCACATCAATTGAAGAGCATCTGTGCTTGGTGTCTAAAGCTTATGTGGCACAGACGTATGGCTCACATCAACTTCCGCAGAATGAACTACTTAGTGAAGCATGAGCTAGTCACCGGAGTTCCCAAAATGAGTTTTGCGATGAACGATTCATGTATTTCATGTGTAAAGGGCAAACAACACAAGAAATCACATCCGTCAAAGCTCGTGAACTCCATCTCAGCTCCTCTGGAATTGCTTCATATGGATCTTTTCGGTCCAGTAAGTGTAAAGAGCAAGGGAGGAAAATCTTATTGTTTGGTGGTTACTGATGACTACTCGAGATTCTCATGGGTTTTCTTCCTAGCGAGGAAGGATGAAACAGCTGAACGACTAAAGTTTCTTCTTCTTCGACTAGAAACTCTTCTCGAGTTAAAGGTCCGATCGATCCGGAGTGACAACGGAACGGAGTTCAAGAACAATTCAATGGAGCTGTTTTGCTTATCGAAGGGTATTTCTCACCAATACAGCGCTCCTAGAACTCCGCAACAAAATGGAATTGCATCTCATCGAAGCGGCTCGTACGATGCTTTCGGATTCTAAACTGCCAGTTTCTTTCTGGGCCGAAGCAGTCAACACAGCGTGCTATGTTCTTAATCGGGTTTCTTTGGTCAAGCGTCACAACAAGACAAGCTACGAATTGATCAACAAAAGAAAACCGAATCTGCAGTTTCTCGAACCTTTCGGGTGTCCTTGTGAGATCATGATCACGAAAGAAAGAATCTCCAAGTTCGGTGAAAAGACACATCCTGGTTATTTTCTTGGCTATTCGGCAGAATCTCCAAGTAAACGGGTTTTTGATAAGACTACGGGCACGATTGAAGAAGCTTATGAGGTTACTTGTTTTCGGTATACTCCATCTACACCGGGTGATGGTCCAGACCACTTCTTTGATTATGACTCGCTATTCAAGTCTTTCAATCTCGACTTTCATGGAGTGTCCATTCCGGTTAAAGGAAATGAAGCGGTCATGATGCAAGGGGGAGAATTTGATGATACATTCTTCACAATCAAAATGAAGATGCATCACCAACCACTTCATCTGCAACCACTTCATCTGGTCCGATTCCGATTCAGGAATTAGTCGTCGAGCTTCCAACTATTCAACAAGCTCCGACTCAGCCAGATTCACCGGTCTTCGAAACTGCATCAGATGATTCAGACAGTGATGACAATACTTTTGTAGATTCAGCAGCCCAGCTTGACAATCCTCCGGAAGAAAGTGACGAAGAGGAATCTGCTGTCAACGAAAATGTTCAACCTACTGCTGAAACTAATGTTGATGTCTCCAATCTTGAAGCAGCAATCAATGACATGGGATTCCCTCAGTCAAGGATTCACACCACTCATTCTGTTGACAATATTATCGGAGAGCCACATCAAGGAATTCAGACACGAAGTCAGATTCCAGCTCCAATCGTGGAAAATGTGGTTAATCAAGAAGAAGGTGTAGAAGAAAATGAGGCTGGTGTAGAAGAAAATGAGGCTGAAAATGTCATTACTCCGAGAAGATCGGTTAGAGAAAAGAAACGTCCCGGATTTCTGGATGATTACGAAGCAAGTCCCGCACTTCTGGAAGTTTTCGAAGCATGCTTTCTATCACAAGTAGATCCAAAGAACGTCATTATCGCACTAGATGATCCGTTCTGGGTAGAAGCTATGCAAGAGGAACTTCAACAGTTTCTAAAGTTGCATGTGTGGGAAAGGGTTAAGCCTCCAAGAAGAGAAAAGATCTTGAAAACAAAGTGGGTGTACAAGATCAAAAGAGATGATAAAGGCGAGATAGTGAGGAATAAAGCACGTTTAGTTGTTCAAGGTTTCGAACAAGTTGAAGGTCTAGATTACGATGAAGTCTACGCACCTGTTGCTCGTTTGGAATCCATTCGGTTGTTCCTCGCATTCGCTTCCCACAGACGTTTCAAAGTTTACCAACTCGACGTGAAGAGCGCGTTCCTATATGGTGAGATACGTGAAGACATTTATGTCACTCAGCCACCGGGCTTCGAGGATTACGAACATCCTGATCACGTTTTCAAACTCAACAAGGCCTTATATGGTCTTCACCAGGCCCCGAGAGCTTGGTACGGAACGCTTTCTGACTTCTTGACAAACAACGGGTTTGCAAGAGGCACGTTCGATCAAACTTTGTTCACGAAGAAAAGACAAGAACACTTGCTGCTAGTTCAGATATACGTCGACGACATCATTTTCGGGTCAACGGATGACTCAATGTGTAAAGATTTCGAGAAGTTGATGACATCAAGATTTGACATGAGTGCTATGGGTGAAATGAACTTCTTCTTGGGCTTGCAAGTCCAACAATCGAAGAAAGGGATTTACATTCATCAGACCAAGTATGTGCAAGATATATTAACTCGTTTCGAGATGCTAGACTGCAGACCGGTTAGCACTCCTCTCGAGATTAATCACAAACTTGGTCCAACACTTCACGATGATGTTGTAGATTTGAAGCTGTATCGCTCGATGATAGGCTCACTGATGTATCTTACGGCTTCTCGTCCGGATATCACTTTTGCTGTGTCTTTGTGCGCGCGCTATCAAGTTGCGCCTAAGGCATGTCATTTGAAGGCTGTGAAGAGGATTCTCTGTTATCTCAAAGGGAAACCAACTCTCGGTCTTTGGTATCCGTATGATGATCAAGACTTCGAGTTGACGGCGTATTCGGATTCTGATTATGGGGGTTGCAATTCTGACATGAAGTCCACTACTGGTGGTTGTCAGTTCCTTGGTTCGCGTTTAGTCTCGTGGCAGTGCAAAAAGCAAACCGCGGTATCTTTATCATCTGCGGAAGCTGAATACATTGCAGCGGGTAGTTGCTGTGCTCAAGTTCTTTGGATCCAGCATCAGCTTCGCGACTATGGTTTAATTGTTTCTCGCACCCCTATTAATATAGATAACACTGCAGCAGTGTGCATCATACGCAATCCGGTGCAACATTCGAAAACGAAACATATCAGTATTCGTTTTCATTTTATTCGGGATTGCTATGATAAGAACTTGATCACGTTACTTCAAATCGCCACTGAACATCAAAAGGCCGATCTTTTGACAAAAGCTTTTCATAAGGGGCGATTTGAAGAATTGATCAAGTTGAACCGTCTCACTATTTTAGAAATCGCTTGACACGAACCACCATTTTCTTGTAAATATTTAAGTCTTTCAAAATTAAAAAATTCAAAAAGATTTTTGGTTTAAGTTGTAGTTTAATCTCTAAGTCCTTTAAAATTAAAAATACAAAAAGATTTTAACATTTCTTAGGTTTATAGCTTTTCTTTTTCAATTTTACGGTTCTCGTGCCTTTTAAGTGATTTGCGGTGACAGGAAGAATCTTTTGAGCTTACATACGCGTTATGGATCACATTCTCCTGGATAGACGGTTTCTGGATACATTCTTGACGAGTGGAAGGCTTCAAGTGCTTAAACATGCTTGATAGATCACATGTCTTCACCGTTAAGTGTAAAGGTTCTTTATCCCGTGATAAAGTGTAAAGGTTTGCAAATGGTCGTTTTATCTCTAGGATAGAGTTTAAAGGTTAAAACTTGGTTTTCTATTGCTCAGTAATAGTTTAAAGATAAAAACGTGACTTAAAACAAGTTTAAAATCGAAAAACGCGCAAAAATCACTCAAATTTAAAACTGTGTCACGTATCTGTCAGTTACGCACGTAACTGAGAGATACGTGCACGTATCTCTGTGTGTGTTTGCCAGATACGTGCACGTAACTGAGAGTTACGTGCACGTAACTAAGAGAGAGAAAGAGTATATCTGTTTGAAACTCACTGTTTTATCTCACTTTTTCAAAAACCCTCTTTCTCTAAAACCCTCTTTTTCACTTGGCGATTTTGCGATTTCGATTCATTATCATCTGTTTTTCATCATAATCTTGCTCGGAATCATCATCTAAACATTACGGTATGTTTTTCTTGACCTGGTTTCGAGTTTAAAGGAGTGTTTTGGTTAGTTACGGGTCACGGTTTGGGATGCCTATATTCAAAAATCAAATGATTAAACATCATAAACACATTTTCGAGCTTAATGGTAACGTTTGATTGATGTTTTTCGACCTAAATCGAAGGTTTAAAGAAAATTTTGGTTTTGCCCTAAAATTTAGGTTTTAAATGGGATTTGTCTACATAACGGTTAATATTGTGTAGTCTAAAGTGTAATGTTGCTCGGAATACAGATTAAGATAGGTTTTTAAGCTGAAAAACATAGATTATTCCGAGTTTCATTGAATGGCTAAAATCAGAGGCTCTGCAAACAGTTACGGGCACGTAACTGATAGTTACGGGCACGTAACAGTTAGTTACGGGCACGTAACTACTAGTTACGTGCACGTAACTTAGATATTCTTCAGTTTGTGTTCAGCCCGTAACTATTAGTTACGGGCGCGTAACTGTCTGATACGTGCACGTAACTATCAGTTACGGGCACGTATCTGTTTAAAGAAAAAGTTCTCCGACTTTTGAATTGTCCAGTTACGCTGCCCAAATTTTTCAAAATGACAAGTTACGTGATACAGTTACGGGCCCGTAACTACGGTTACGGGCACGTAACTGTAGTTACCTGCACGTAACTGTGAACAGATTCATATCTGTTTTTGCAAATTCAATTTGCTTAACGTAATTGGTCTAACGATCGCAGTGTAACCTGATTTCACGCAAAATGACATTCATACTATCATAAGTAGTCTATGCATGTCTAAGATGTTGTTTACGATGTCTTATAGAAGTCTTTATGCATTTACTAACTTTTTGTGCGAGTTTGTTGTTTTTGTGTGTAGAATGGCGTCTAAGAAAGATATCGCCATGAAAAGGCACAACTCGGTGGCCTTATTATCTGCTGATAAAGGAGAAGGGTTTGAAGGCATCCTCAACTATCTTCATCGAAGTCCTATTGCCTATGCTCTGCGAGTTGATCCTGATCTAAAGCTGGATCTTATTAGCGAGTTTTGGAGGAATGCTGGAGTAAACACGACGGTTTCTCCTCCTTCCATTGATTCAATCATTCGGGATCTTCCGATATCCATTACTGAAGGGGTGATCAGGACGGTTCTTCAGTTCCGGGATAGTGATGATACTGATGACACTCTCCCAGAGAATACGATCTTCGGGTGTTTCCGACAGATGGGATACTCAGGGCGTTTGGATTCCCTCCAGTTCTTGAAGCCCAACATGCCTGTACTTTATCGGTTTCTGATGCACACGATCATTATGTGCATGTCCAAATGGAAAGGGGGATATGATTCTTTGGACAGACGGGGTCAAGCACTGATGGTCTCTTTGGTCTTCAATCACAAGTACAACATCTCCAGATTCATTCTCAACAACATGTGCTGGAATCTGGAGGACAAGAAGAAGACATTCGATCAGTATCCGCGGTTTGTACAGCTGATGATTGATCACCTTCTACCGGACCTTCCTTATAATGGTCCGGTAGGAAAGGCGCAAAGGATCAACCCTCAATACTTTGCAGATTGCAGAGGGGTAGGTGCTGAATTACCTCTTCAGGGTGCTTTAGTTGATCCTAACTATCCTACTCCGGCGCTGAATGCTTTTGATGATTTGGTAGCTCCTGATTCCCCTAAGCCAACCAGATCTAGGAAGTCTGCCAAATCTGTGGCTTCTGGAGATACTGAGGGTGCTTCGAGCAAGAGAAAGAGTAAGGGAAAGGGAAAGAAGAAAGTAGAATCTGACGTGGAATCCCCTCCAGAGCCTTCTTTTTCAGGGGATGATGACAGTGAAAGTGATGCTGGGTCGGAGGAGACTGTTGAACTCTCCGACGCCACAAGGAAAATGCAACAAGCCCTGGGTGAGTTGGAGGTTCTCAAGAAGACGATTTCGGTGGAAGATTACACTGCGAGACGTAACAAGATTTTGAAGAAAGCAGCGAAGGCAGGGGCCGTTTTGTTAGGTACTGCATTAGAGGGGGAAGTTAAAGGGAAGGCAGTCAAAGGCGTAAAGTTCAAGGAACCAGCAGTTGTAGTTCCTTCGCCAAAGCCTATCCGCGCAGTCAGAATGAAGTTTGTTGGTACTCAGCCGGGTACTTTTAGGCAATCTCCACCTCCATCAGCGGTCAAGCGCCCTCGCTCAATTCCGGCTTCACCTGAGGGCTCTTCTGATATTCCCTTAGTAAAGAAGTCGAAGAAAGCAGTCGTGATTACTCCTCCATCCACCACTATCATCACTACTACTCCACCAACCACGATCACTACCACCACTATTTCTCCATCCGCACCAGTCACTACCGCTCCTCCTCCACCTCCAAAATTCACACCAACTCCACCTATTTTCACTACTTCCTCACCAATAGTGACCTCTACTCCTTCTGGCAGCTCTTCTCGTCCTGCGATCACAGTTGGCTTAAGTGATATGGTTAGACAGATGCAGCTTCAGATGGCGAATCTCCAGAGCTCTCACAGCGATCATGAAGCAAGGATTAAAAGGCTCGAAGGTGAAGTGAAAGCGAGAGACTCAAAGATTAAGTCTCTGGAGAAGAAGGTGACAGACTTGGAGTTTGAGATCAATGCGACTCGAGGTGATTATGAAACCGTACTCGAGCGTCTCGATGATCAATTAGAGGAGAAAGAGAAGGAGAAAGCTGATATCGCATATTTATATAACTATTTATATGCGATATTTGGTCACAATTCATAGTAAACATGATGGATAGGATAGGTTTTTTACATTTAATTGTGTGGAAAAGTGTTTTTGTCCATTTTACAGGTTTACATGTTCGGGAAGTGGAACTGGTGGAGAAAAGGAGTTTAAACGAGTGAAAATAAATGACAATATCAAGATTCAAATTATATAAAGGTGAAAATAATCACGTTTACAAGTCGGCAATTCAATGACATAAAAATTAGAAAAGTAAATATTTGTCTAGACTTTTGAGTATGGGCTTGAGAAAGAGTTGGGCCTTGATAGATATTTGCAAGGAATTGTTTTGGAATTGAATTATTATTTCTAATGTTAAGTTGGCACGTGGTGGGATTGGAACAAAGAAAAAAAAGGAATAAAAATTCTCCAATCAGCACTTAAAAACAAATCATCATTGTATTTGGTGTTGGTTACAATTGAATAAAAGAAAGAAAAAAAGAAGAAAGCATGCAACGTGGGAATAGAAAGGAAAATATATGGAGTTAATTTGGACTAGATCTTAAGTGGGCTTAAACCAATTTTATGTGGGCTGGAGAATAAAAGAAAATGGACACATGTTGCGTTGTCCTACATAACATGGAGTTGTCATCTTCATTGATTTTCAGCAACACGAGTTGGACTCAAATACCTTTTCCTTTTGATTTTTTCCTATAAATACAACCCCAAATCATCCAGAAAAATCCCATTATTATTTTCAAGTCTCTGGAGCTCGTATTACGTTTAGAAGCAAGGATTAAGGCAAGGAAGATCACTTTTTCGGCAATCGGCGATTACGACACGTTCGACAAAAACTCTTCGTTTGTTTCTTTTTAGTTTTAAACTATTTTCCAGAATGCTTTCTAACACTTTATTTGCTGTTTTAGACTTGATGTTGCTAAATTCTCTTTATGCTTGTTTGAACAACGGATCCTATTTGACGTTTAATTAACGTTTTTGATTGTTTATGTTTTTGTGTTTAACCGTTGATCCTTATTTGCTTAAATTTTAGTATATTATCAGAGTTGTTTATATTAAATTTGACTAATCAATATTCTAGGTATTCGGAAGAAATCTAGATAGATTAGATAAGTTTTATGAAGTAATCGGTCGGTCTATAATCGATTTAAAATTATTAAGATTCGGAAGGACTTAGTAATAACAACTTAGGTAATTAAATTTAAGTGAGTAGGTCTAAGTATTAAGATTCGGAAGGACTTGATAATTAGAGAAGTTATTCGGAAGGAAACTCTATAAGGTTAAATCACTAAAAACAGGCTTGTTACTTATTGCTTGATTGTTAATATTTAAAACTGTATTCGGAAGGAACGGTGTAAGTAGAGATAATTAAAGTTAGTAAAAGATTCGGAAGGACTTTTATTATATCTTAGAAGAATCGATCTCGTAAAATTAACGGAAAATAGGTGAAGTGTCAAACAAGTGTAATTTCTCATTATTTGATTAAATCATTAATCTTTCGTTCGATTTTAATTAATCATCACTTTTTCTCAATTATTTGCAATCTTGTGTTACGATAAAAAAAAACCCCCACAAATACTCAGTATTATTTATTCGAAATATTAAAACAAATTAGTCCCTGCGAACGAACCTTTACTTGCTTAAAACTATATTATATACGGATAGGTCCACTGCCTAGAAATGTGTAATTACGTTAAATAGTAGGTTAATTTTAAGACTAGATTTTACACATCAAGTTTTTGGCGCCGCTGCCGGGGACTGATTTTTAGTTTTTGTTTCGAATTTGTGATACGATCCTTTTGAGTATTTATTTACTTGGAAGTTACTTTTAATTGTTATTACACCGGTGCGTTTTACGGTTTTCTTGTTTCTGTCTTTGTAGGTATTCAGGTAGTGGATGAACACGAGGGCTTCCGCGAGTCCAAAATCCAATCCAGGAGTATCAAAGAAGCGAGGCAAGAAGAAAGGAAACATATTGATTCAGACACCACCAGGTTTTGGACCGTTCTCACCAGTGAAATTTGAAGATATCACATCTTCAGAAAGAGGAGGAAGCACTACAGAATCCGAAGTCGAAGAGTTAGTTTGTGAAGACAAACTGGAACCACAACCGGCTATGGATCCATTGGACATGTCGATGCACCGACGGGCTGCAGCCGTTGCAGTACCAGCTACTAGAGGTTCAGCTACTGATGAAACCTGTTTTATGATTGATGTTTTTGATGATCTAGATTGGCAGGAAATTCTGGAGATAGAAGCTAGCTTGGAGGAGGAACTGAAGGATGAGAAGATCGAAGAAGTGGAGATTGAAGTTAAGGAGGAACTGAAACTGGACCAGAGCTTGAGGATCAAGTCCTCAATTGAAAAACCACCTACTGACTTGGAGCTTAAACCACTACCGGTACATTTAGAGTATGTTTTTCTTGAAGATGTGCAGGAAATGCGTGAAGGAAAGATTGCGGTTAACGATGAGGAAGATGAGGAGCTCGAGGATTTTGATCCCATCTTAAAAAGGGACCTAACGGAATTCGAAAAGTTTAACCCACACACGAAGCATGAAACATCTGATCCCGATTTGGTTTTACTTGAACTCAAGTATTTGATAAATAATTCGGGAGCGTTTTTGTCGTTAGCTGAAAACTGTCAAGGTATCTCTCACGACCCTTTTGATTTATTTTCTCTTACTTGTCAGGGAAAAGAAAATATTTTGCAGGAATTTGAGGATATCGGAAATGACACATCGCAAAGCGAGTTTAAGAAGAATAAATTCAATGAAAGCAAATGTGACGACATGTGCGAGTTCGCAAAACGTAGAGATGACGGAGTACTATTTTCCGAGGCTCGAGAGTGGTACGATGCTTGGGTGAAGCGAAATAAGATGTTCGATGTTGGAAAGGAAGCACTTATTTTTGGCGACAATTTTGGACATGAACCGAAGGAAGAAATCGTACGATTGGAAGAACATGTGGGAAAGAAAGACGAGAGATATCTCGACCTTTACATAAAGGCATAAGTCGGAGAATTTCGAGTCAAGCTAAAGACTCGTTCCAAAAACAAGCGCTTCTCGGGAGGCAACCCGGGTTTTGTTTTTACTTTTTCGTAGTTAAATTTTTTTTCCATTTTTCATTTTTTTTATTTATTTTTATATAGGTGTTTTTTTTTTAACATTTTCTTTTTTAGTTTCAGCTTTTAGGTACCAAGAAAATCAACGAAAAAACCAAAAAATTTTATAAAACCGAAAAAAAAAAAATTGTCAAATTTTGTAAATTTTTGTAAAGTTATTGTTTACACATGGTTTCCAATTAGAAAATAATAAATAGTCTACTATTTTTTTTATTCCATCGTAATTTTTTTTTCCCATTTTTAAGTTTAATTTTTATTTCGTCACCTTTTCTTTAGGACTTTTTAACCTTTTACTTTTTAGTTTTTATTTAGCTAGGTATAAAAAAAAAAAAAAAAAAAAAATATTTAAAATTTTGTAAAGTTATTGTTTACCTTTCTCCTCTATTAGAGTTTAAAAAATAGTCTACTATTTTTTATTCCGTCGTAATTTGTAATTTTTATTTTTTATTTTTATTTTTATTTTTATTTTTTATTTTTATCTTTTGTGTTTTTAATATTTGTTTTTAGTTTTTCTCTTTTAGGTTTTTATAGATTTGAAGTAAGTTCAACAACCGGTTTTGGGACTAGCATTCAGATCAGTAAAGCATTTTCACAAGAAATATTCGATATCTACAACCGGGTTCTATTTTCTTCTTTTCTTATTTTTGTATATTATTTTTCTTTTTAGATTTTATTTTTGTAGCAATTTCCCTTAGTTTTGAGTCGTAAACACATTAGGGACAATGTGTTACTTAAGTTTGGGGGGGTCATCGGGAAATTTTACCTTTTATTTTTCGACCCTTAGCTTAGTTTCCATCGTGTTGAATTGTGTTATTGTTGTACATTTTTGAGTCAGAAAAAAAAAAACTAGAAAATCCAAAAAAAATTGAAAAATTGAAAAAGAAAAAAAAAATATAACGTGTCTAGTCGGTAACTACCTTAAACTGTAAGCATAACCAGACGCATTTTTACCCCACTAGAGAAAATAGTGAGATTTTTGAGCCTATTGAAAGCATTTATTTTTTAATGCTACTTTTTCATTTCTTTGAGTGTGCCGATGGGGATGACTTTAGAACTTGACATTGTTATACATTTCGAGACCACATATGAGCAATTGCATTAGGGTAACTTAGTGTGATTTGGTACAATGATAGGGGCAATTAGGATTAACCCATTTGTTAGCCATTTTTCGTTTCTTTTTATATATTTTCCGCCTAACCCTTGTAACACTTATTTTTAGTGTTAGAAACTCTAGTTAAACCAATTTGCGCCTAAACCGTTTCGTTTCTAAACACTATTATATTATTTTGTACACTCGCCTTATTTTCGTTTCTTTTTAGATTAGATCAGAACTGAGTTTTTTGATTGCTATTATATATGAAATGAAGTTAGAGTATATTAAGGCATAAAAGAAAAGTTATACTATTAATGCCTTATATTATTTTGTATTTGGAGAAATAGTTGGAAAAAAAAAAAAAAAAAAAAAAAAAAAAAAAAAAGTTAGCCTTTTGAGCATGTGTACTTACCACGAGAAATATTATATTGTAAGGCATGTACTAGGCTGAAAATCGAAAAAACAGAAAAGCGTAGAAAAATTAGTTGTATAGTTTAAGAGAAATAGTGTATTTTGAGTCGTGTATTATATACGAAATTTGTATATTCGGGAGAAAAAAAGTAAAGTTGAGAAAATTGAGCAATCCAGTACGTTCGAGATTATATTTAGTTCGGATTTAATCTAAGTTGTATTATTTTATTTAACCCATTTACACTCCATATTATATATTTATTCACATGCCTTTACCTGTAAATTATAACCCGAATAAAAGTCCCCGTTTAGTTGTACCTAGATCTAGTGGTGGAGATTTGATTCTTTATCAAGCCTATGATAGAATATTCACCATGACTGACCAGTTGAGCGATTCTACAGAACACGTTACACACCTTTTAGATTAGTTTGAGAGTTTGTGTGATTTTACTTCCCATAAAAATCGTGAGGTGTTTGGTTATGTAATTTTTGGCTTTGATAATTACTTTTAAAACAGTTTTTGCTTGAGGGCAAGCAAAAAGGCAAGTTTGGGGGGATTTGATATCGCATATTTATATAACTATTTATATGCGATATTTGGTCACAATTCATAGTAAACATGATGGATATGATAGGTTTTTTACATTTAATTGTGTGGAAAAGTGTTTTTGTCCATTTTACAGGTTTACATGTTCGGGAAGTGGAACTGGTGGAGAAAAGGAGTTTAAACGAGTGAAAATAAATGACAATATCAAGATTCAAATTATATAAAGGTGAAAATAATCACGTTTACAAGTCGGCAATTCAATGACATAAAAATTAGAAAAGTAAATATTTGTCTAGACTTTTGAGTATGGGCTTGAGAAAGAGTTGGGCCTTGATAGATATTTGCAAGGAATTGTTTTGGAATTGAATTATTATTTCTAATGTTAAGTTGGCACGTGGTGGGATTGGAACAAAGAAAAAAAAGGAATAAAAATTCTCCAAGGAAACAATCAGCACTTAAAAACAAATCATCATTGTATTTGGTGTTGGTTACAATTGAATAAAAGAAAGAAAAAAAGAAGAAAGCATGCAACGTGGGAATAGAAAGGAAAATATATGGAGTTAATTTGGACTAGATCTTAAGTGGGCTTAAACCAATTTTATGTGGGCTGGAGAATAAAAGAAAATGGACACATGCTGCGTTGTCCTACATAACATGGAGTTGTCATCTTCATTGATTTTCAGCAACACGAGTTGGACTCAAATACCTTTTCCTTTTGATTTTTTCCTATAAATACAACCCTAAATCATCCAGAAAAATCCCATTATTATTTTCAAGTCTCTGGAGCTGGTATTACGTTTAGAAGCAAGGATTAAGGCAAGGAAGATCACTTTTTCGGCAATCGGCGATTACGACACGTTCGACAAAAACTCTTCGTTTGTTTCTTTTTAGTTTTAAACTATTTTCCAGAATGCTTTCTAACACTTTATTTGCTGTTTTAGACTTGATCATGAGTTGCTAAATTCTCTTTATGCTTGTTTGAACAACGGATCCTATTTGACGTTTAATTAACGTTTTTGATTGTTTATGTTTTTGTGTTTAACCGTTGATCCTTATTTGCTTAAATTTTAGTATATTATCAGAGTTGTTTATATTAAATTTGACTAATCAATATTCTAGGTATTCGGAAGGAATCTAGATAGATTAGATAAGTTTTATGAAGTAATCGGTCGGTCTATAATCGATTTAAAATTATTAAGATTCGGAAGGACTTAGTAATAACAACTTAGGTAATTAAATTTAAGTGAGTAGGTCTAAGTATTAAGATTCGGAAGGACTTGATAATTAGAGGAGTTATTCGGAAGGAAACTCTATAAGGTTAAATCACTAAAAACAGGCTTGTTACTTATTGCTTGATTGTTAATATTTATAACTGTATTCGGAAGGAACGGTGTAAGTAGAGATAATTAAAGTTAGTAAAAGATTCGGAAGGACTTTTATTATATCTTAGAAGTTGGAAAAACAATCGATCTCGTAAAATAAACGGAAAATAGGTGAAGTGTCAAACAAGTGTAATTTCTCATTATTTGATTAAATCATTAATCTTTCGTTCGATTTTAATTAATCATCACTTTTTCTCAATTATTTGCAATCTTGTGTTACGATAAAAAAAACCCCCACAAATACTCAGTATTATTTATTCGAAATATTAAAACAAATTAGTCCCTGCGAACGAACCTTTACTTGCTTAAAACTATATTATATACGGATAGGTCAACTGCCTAGAAGTGTGTAATT
>CAJVGC010000573.1:0-17464 GCA_910822075.1 Senecio squalidus | reverse complement strand
TTTAGGTGTTGATGAAAAGAATGTTGGTTCTGAAAAACCAATTGAAGTTGAAAAGGCGGACAAAGACTTGAAAATAGTTTCTTCAATAGATACCCAATTTGTGAAGGAAGTCGACCGTACAATTGAAGAACATAAAGAGAATACAAAACCTAAGAGTAAATCACCTGTGATTTCATTTATAAAATTTTTCTGTTAAAACACATTTATCTAAATCTTTTTTATTTTATTATATTGTTTAGCTGTTGATGGTGAAAAGGTCTCGTTGAATGTTGATGCTGAAAAACCAATTCAGGTTGAAAAGGCGGACAAAGATTTGAAAATAGTTTCTTCGATAGATACCCAGTTTGTGAACGAAGTCGACCGTACAATTGAAGAACATAAACAGAATACAAAACCTAAGAGTAAGTCACATGTGATTTCATTTATAAAATTTTTCTCTTAAAACACATTTATCTAAATCTTTTTTATTTTATTATATTGTTTAGCTGTTGATGGTGAAAAGGTAAAGGATTCTTTAAAATCGTTAAATGTTGATGCTGAAAAACCAGTTGAAGTTGAAGAGGCGGACAAAGAATTGAAAATAGATTTTTCAATAAATACCCAATTTTTGAACGAAGTCGACCGTAAAATTGAAGAACATAAAGAGAATACAAAACCTAAGAGTAAATCACCTGTGATTTCATTTATAAAATTTTTCTCTTAAAACACATTTATCTAAAATCTTTTTTATTTTATTATATTGTTTAGCTGTTGATGGATTTTCAAAAGATGGAGATGTTGTATGGGCAAATATCGATACCCAGTTACTGAACGAGCCAGGTGTCCAACAAACAATTGACCGTCAAGTTGAACAACAAGAAAAGAAAGGAGAAGCAAAGAGTAATCACCTATGACTTTATTTATAAAAAGTCTTTCTCTTAAAACACTTTTATCTTAATCTTTTTTATTTTATTATATTGTTTAGCTGTTGGTGAAAAGGTAAAGGATTCTTCTAAATCACTGAATGTTGATGGTGAAAATTCAGCTGAAGTTGAAAAGGTGGATAAAGACTTGAAAAAAGGTACATTTTATCACCTCTAATTTTATTAATAAGTTTTATCTTAAAAAACTTTTAACTAAATCACCTGTGATTTGAAAAAAAGAAAAAAGAAAAAACATTTTATCTAATTTGTTTTGTTCAAACAACTTGTTCCAGTAAAAGTTGATATCGTAAAGCCCTCTTTTCCTTCTTTCTCTATTGGTATGACTCAAGACTTTAGTGGAGAAAAATTGGAAGTAAAACAGTCTCCTGTTGATACAACAACTTTAAACCCGAAAGAAAAAGAGGTATTGCAAGTTTCTGTTGGTATGAAGAGAAAGGAAGCTGAAATAAAAGATGGTAAGGAATCTGATGATGTGAAGGAAAAACGACAAAAAGTTGAAACGGGTGGGTCAAAAACGGGTGAGACAAATGCCGCTGAGTTACAAAAAAGGGTTGATGTGAAGGAAAAGGAACAAAAAGTTGAAGAAGGTGAGCCAAATGAAGATGAGTTACAAAAAACGGTTCATAAAAAAATAGTTGTGGAAAACGATGATCCTTCATTCATTACCCCTTTTGAACCAGAAAAAAAACGTATCACTCATCTAGCTCATTATGAAAAATCACCATATCATAATCGTAAGACGGATGTCGGAGAAACACTAACACGCTTAGAGAGGAAAATTTCTGATGCGCTTTTTTCTATGACTGCGGATAGTATGTAAGTAAAAAAAGTTATAATTGTTTTTTATTTATTTTTATGTTTATTTATTAGATGTGATTTGATATTACTTTTTGAATAACATATATTTTATTTCTTTCAGCACATTTGTTTTTAATTCTGAAGATGGTTCAAGTCAGGCAATGTATATGCAAATAGAAACGTTAGCTGTTGGGCAATGGATTGATGTTGTTGTCGTTGATTGCTGGGCTACTATGCTAAATGATGAAGAAAAACGTAAAAGTGACGTATCATTACGTCGGTATTTCTTTAAGACAATCCCTTTTGTAAGTTTTTAATTTGAATTTTTAAAATTCATCTTATTAAATGTTATTTAGTTTTATATCATCATGTTTTTAAAGTAATTTGTTTTAAATTCATCTTTGTTGTTGTCCAGAACCCAAAAGTTTTACCTGACACGCACCTTACGGAAGAACAAAAAATTGAAGAGTTCATTGAAACTTTGAAACGAAATATGAACAATGATAAGAAGCTTCTGACGTTAAAGGACATCGACTTGGTACATATATTTTTTTATTTATTTATGAATAATTCTTTATTTTTTCATTTTTAATATGTTTGTTTTAATATTTGAATTATTTTTGACAGGTATTCTTCCCCATTAATATGTCAAAACATTTTTTTCTTATTGTTTTCAACTTAAAGCATCCAAAGATTCTACTAATTGACAATAGCATGAATGGTGAAATGGATAGATATGGCACAATCCCTTCAAAAATTGTAAGTAAAAATATCACCTGTGATTGTATTGTTTTTTTTTTATCAGTTCTTAATGTAAAAAATATAGAATCACCACAATGTTTAATAATCACCTGTGATTCTATAGGATAACATTAGATATTACTATATATATTTTTTCCTTTTCTTTATATCATGTAAATTTTTAGGTTTTTAATTTAAGTTTTATATTGTTTTTTTTTTTTTTTTCTTTTCTTGTTTTACAGAAAACACTCTTTACACAATATCTTGATACGATAAACCACAAAAGCCTTATCAAGATGAATGGCTGTAAAATTGAAAGAGCAGAGATGAGATGGAGAACAACAGAGAATAACATAGATTGCGGAGTATTTGCAATGCTACATATGGAATATTACATGGGGCAAGAAATAAAAAAATGGAAATGTGGCATCGCCACAACTGAAGAAAAGCAGAGGCCCCAACTTCGGGCACTTAGAAGGAAATTTGCAACAAAGTTGCTTTTGTCAGATACTAATATACTCAGATCTGAAATCCAAAAGCATGCTGATGAGTTTAACAAGCTACCAGCTGTTAAAAGGAATGAAATTCTCAAAAAGGCTATGTTACACGGTAGAACGGAAGACTAGGATGTTTATTCAAATGGGTTGGGTGTTCTGATTTACATTTTATTTGTCTCTGTGTGGGTATGATATATTTTAAATATTTTGATGTTCTTATTTTAGTAATTTTTACTTTATTTGTGTATGTGTGGATATGATAAAATGTGACTTAGTAATCACATGTGACTTAGTAGTCTTCAATTCAATGCATTGAAGACTACTTCTAGCTTGTACTCATTACAATTCAGATGCACAAACAGAGAAAAATTGAATGATATTTCAATGCATTGAAGAAAGTAAGTGGTAATTTTGGCTATAAAAAGGAGTAGTCTTCAATGAAGTCGTAACTGTTTATTATGACTAAATAAAAAGTAATAAGCTAATAATCACTTACATTAAGCCATAAAAATTCCAGATTATTAAAGGGGTCGAGAGTTGCCGAAGTGAATTTTAAGACACTACCCATTTTAATCATTTTAGTGACTTAATTTTAATAAAATCACCGGTGATTACTATATAATAACAGATCATTAACTATAGAATGTTACAGAATTTTATAAAAGATTAAAATGTTTGAAACGGAGGAATTAATATGCCTTTATATAAAACCCCTTACAAATCCCCTTCTCTCCAATTTTAGGGCTCATATTTCAAACTCAAAACTAAATATTAGAAACCGGTCAGATATGAACTCCAACTATTTATTGGAAACTACCCCGAGGGATGTTCTTCAACTAGTCAATCCTACAGTGGATGATTGCACAAAACGATCCCATGTTATGAGTGATATTCGAGCCATAGTAGAAAGTCTGGAAGTTTTTAAAGGTAAATTCTTCAAAACGTTTGAAAATAATGATAATGCAGTTGAGTCATTTGGTTCATTTCGAGCTTTAGTCGTTTTATCTAACTTCTGAATTTCGATTGTTTAAAATTAGGTGCCACAGTTGAGCCATTTGGTTCGTTTGCGTCTAACCTCTTCACGAGATGGGGAGATTTAGATATCTCCATTTCTTACGCTGGAAAAAAATACCACAAAAATGAACTTGAAGAAGTTAAAAACGCTCTGGAAAGAATAGGTATGACTTATATTATATAATATAAAATAAAATTAAAATCACTAAAATGATTAAAACATTTAGTAATCACCTGTGATTTTGTTTATAAAAATGAAAAAAAAAAAAAGAATAATATTATTTTGTTAATTTAAGAAATATCTTAGATACAAAAGCCAAATACAACTACCAAAATGACACATGGGATTATATGAACGATTTCTACATGTAGCCTCAAAATGTTGGTTTAATCACCTGTGACTGTATTGACAGGCGGATTCAATGCGATTACTTATATTAAACATGCAAGAGTGCCAATCGTGAAATGTGTTAGCGAAAAGTACAAAATTTCATGCGACATCTCTCTCAACAACTTAAGCAGTCAAATGAAGGCAAGAATGTTGTATTGGATAAACGATATTGATGGACGTTTCCGTGATTTAGTCTTAATTGTATGTTTCTACTGACTAAAAAGTGATTATATAAAGAACGTTTCATATTATCATATGCTTATTATTAATGATTATATGTAGGTCAAAGAATGGGCAAAAGCGCAGAATATCAATGATCCTAAAACCGGAACTTTCAATTCGAATTCCCTTACCTTACTCGTTATATTCCATTTTCAGGTTATTCTTACCATTTCTACTGTTTATCACATATATGTTTACGATTCTGTCTCCAATTTTTTGTTTTCGTGTATTGGTTTTATAATCTCGTTTCTTTCAGACTTGTGACCCTCCCCTTCTACCCCCTCTTAATGAAGTTTACCCAGGGAACATGGCTGATGATCTTACAGGTATTTGTTTTTTATGTGTTTGGAAAATGAAATGCATTTTGTGAAAAACTAAATACGGCAACAATTTGTGAAACAGGTGTGAGAGCTATTGCTGAGAAAAATATCGAAAAAATTTGTAGTAGCAACATAGACAGCTTTAAAGCTAATATGTCGAGAATACCTAACAAAAGCTCGTTGTCTGAACTTTTTATTTCATTTCTTGAAAAGGTAAGTTTCTTATAATTTGTTTATGTGTTCTTAAAAATCGCTATAATCTCTGTTTGTTTGTTGTTTTTCAGTTCTGCGGCATAAGTGTGAGGGGTCAGCATCGAAAAATTAGTACAAAAACTGGAAAATGGGAAAAAATCGATTATCCTCCCAAATATGCTCTATTTGTACGTCTTCTCTCTCTTATTTATGTGGATGGGCGAATTGAGTAACAGGTCAATATGGGTTCAGAGGGAACTAGTTCTATTGGGGTCGGGTTGGGTTGACATGCATACACTTTTCTCTGTAAAAATAAAATATGTTGATCTAATTTTATTACTATCGGTGATTACAGATCGAGGACCCATTTGATCAACCGGCGAATTGTGCAAAGGTTGTAATACCAAAAAACATTTTGGTCATTGACCAAGCATTTCAAAGTACCTATGAGCAACTCAAATCTGGCAAACTACAGAACCCCCTTTCTGTTCTAGTGAGCCACAAAGCTGAAAGCTCTAGTGGTATCCTCGGGATGAATCATCCAAACCCGAACGGTATGGTTAAGCAACTCACATCTGGCAACCTACAGAACCCCCTTTCTGTTCTAGTGAGCCCCAAAGCTGAAAGCTCTAGTGGTATCCTCAGGATGAATCATCCAAACCCGAACGGTATGGTTAAGCACCCACGTGTGTTTAGAAACAACAGTAACAAACACTAATAAAGCAAAATATCTTCATTCTTTTTAGGTTCAAATCAGCATGTAATCTGGAAATCTCTTCTAAACGAAAATGCTCAAAAGAATGGAAAAAAATACCCAGTGTATACAACTAAAAATGAAGGCTCTGTCCATATGCAAAAGTTCAGATCAACTGTTTCATATGATTGCTTCACAATCACGTCTCCGAATACTTTTCAGAAGATTAAGATGGCGGAAGAGGACGTGTCAAGGATAGCATATATTACATTACAACAGATGGTTGAAAATGATGCCTTGGAATTTATCAAAGAGGTTTGATGATTTTCTTATTCTTTGATATTTTTTGTAACAAATATTTTTACAAAATATATCAACTGACAGCTCGTGATGTCATTCTAAAACTTTTAGTTATTTTGCAAAACTATATGTGACGTGCTTTTCGCGTATGTACTCTGGTATATGTCATAATCTTATCTTAATTGCAGATTCCGAACAAGAAGAAACTATGCCAGAGATAGTAAATTCTACGCTCTGGAAGTCTGGAAGTCTAAGTACGGAAAAGAACAATGCGTATAAGCTGTCTATATTTTATTAAAATATATGTTTTTGTCTATAATTTTTAACCATGTAAGTTTTGAAAACATTTAACCAAATCAATATCTACACGTAGCCTAAAAGAAGGTTGATTAATCACCTGTGATTCAATAGTTAATCACCTATGATTATATTAAAAATAATTTCCCATTATGATTCTATATACTGTATACTGTTTCTAGATTAGACTACACAAAAAAGTGTATGAAAAACAGTAAGAAAACCCAAATAAAAGTGATCACATGTGATACCTACACATGTATATAGGATAAGACTACACAAAAAGCGTGAATGAAAAACAGTAACAAACAAAATAAAGTAATCACATGTGATTCCTACACATCTATATAGGATAAGACTACACAAATTTGAAAAAGATTCATGCATTTATAGCTTTTGCTTTATTACATTTTGAAAACATATATTACATTTATTACATCTATTACACATTTGGAAAAGACTACTGTGACAACTCGTCTTTTCGAGTTAGTATTCTTTACCGACATTTACTCTTTTTATTCGCAATGATTTGGACCCTTGCATTTCGCTTTATATTTTACTCACGTTTTATGCATTTGAGTCGGGTTTATGTGTTTTACTACTTTGTCTCTCGAGACGGAAGCTTTAGAATCACCTAAGTGCCTAATATCTAGTATTCTCATGTTATTAAAGTATTGCGTTTATGCCATAATCGTCGGTTAAGAAAATCATTATTTCGAAATTTCATTACAAAGTTAGTCCTCTAACTTAATCTGTTACAAAGTTAGTCCTTTAACGGAGAACTAACGGAATCTGTTACAAATCTGGTCCTTTAACGAAAAGTTAACGGAATCTGACCAGGAAAAGGCCCGGTGCGCAGCACCAAGGGCAGGGGTGCGCAGCACCATGGCCAATTTCGGCTAAAATCCATTTTTTTCGAGTTTTGGTCAATTTCTTGAGATGCTACAACTCCTTTTCACGTGATTCTTTCTGTAAACTCCCCCATTTGGGTAGATTAGATCCAATTGTGGATCTCTAAACATGTTGGAGCCTATTCTCTTTCCAAACTTCCAACTTAAACCTTTAATCACTTTACCACTTTTCTCTTCATTCTCATTTCACTTGTATCTTGTTTCTCTCTCAACATTCCAGAGAAAATAAGAGCATTATAACCCCATTTGAAGTGAGAATCTAAGGGAAAAGAATGAAGAAATCATCTTACACAAACAACCTTTAAGTTCTACATATCTCGGTAAGCAATTCTTAAGAGTTTCTTTCATTTCTCCTTCTCTTTCCTTTCCTTTTTGGTTAGAGATTCCTAACAAATGATATTTCTTTGTTTCACCAAGTTTCCACATCCGTTGATACCCTTGAAGTGGTGGATTTCCGGTGACTTTCCTCGGAGAAAACATAATACTCGATTTTGGTATGTAAACTCTTCAAGTTTTGCCCTTTTCCTTTTCTACTTGAAAACTCTCTAACACCTTTCTTTTGTGTGTTCACGGAGGTGTTTTACTCCCAAGATTCATCTACCATTTTGGAGTTTTGGCTATCCTTCTCGGGGGAAACTCTACCTTGTGTGTTGGTAAGTTTAATCCTTCGAAAATTCATTTAAACTTCTTCTTTTAGAGACTTCTTTCTAACGGTGGATTTGTTTGCATTTTGGAGTCTTATACCTCCTCACCACCACCCTTGAAGTCTCCTCCTTACCGAAGTTCTTGCAAGATTTCAACTACGACACGTCTTGCGGGTGAAATCGGTAGAATATTATTAACCTCTTATCTTTTCATTTCCTTACTTTCAAATTCGGTTTTAAGCCTTAAAAATGGTTAGGTTAACCTATTAGACCAACACCTATCAATCTCAGAAAGTTTGGACTTAAAACATGTAAAATACGGAAAGATATATTAATTACCGAAATTAACGTATCTTATGATAAATATATGTAAAACCACACATTTAGACATATATGACACTTGGTAAATGTTAAATGAACCTAAACTAACAATTTATCAGTTTACACTTTCACCTTAAAACGTCAAACGAAACAGTTAGCAACAAAAACGTAAATTTCATAAATTTGGAAAACGGCTCGGTGCTAAGCACCACCCCCTTGGTGCGCAGCACCAAGGGTCTGATCTCAAAATTTCCATTTTCTCGTTAAACACCAACTTAGACTCGTAACGTGTTTTGACCTCAAACTTACATCAGTAACTTATTATGTATAAAAGTATCAAATAAGCCAAAACTAACGTCTTTGGACTCAAAGACATATCGCTATCTTAAACTTTAATTGAGAATATGTAATCAAACGTTTACTTACTTTACGGAAAATTGTTAAAAACCGTCATAAATCATTTCACTCTATTATTCTGAAAATCAAAGTATTTTTACTCTTAAAGTGTCAAGTTAACTTCCATTCTATAAATCGTTGACCTTGACTTTTATTCAAAATTGTTGACTTTTGACTAATCTAAATCAATATCTTTGATTTTGACTTTTCCTTCCAATTGTTGACTTTGACTTTAACCAAGTCAACATCTTTGACTTTGACCAAGTCAACATCTTCGACGTTGACTTTGGTTGACTTCAATAAGCTTTGGTAACGGTATTCCTTTCAAACGATGTTCCTGTTAGTCAAGTTCGGCTCGGAATGTTATTCCTTTCTAAAAGTCATTATGACGTGAAACTTATCGATATTTTCCTATCGTCTCTATCGGCGCGGAACATCGTCACCTTGAACCGTCATCACGACTCGACTTGGAAATCGTTGGAATACTTTATTAAATCTTAAACTCTAAACTTAACCGACAAGGCTAAACCAAACTATGTTATTGAGATACTTAGACTTTGTTATTGATTTAGGGCACTTAGGCGGCGGATTGTTTGCTTCATATTGATTATTACCCGATCTCTTGCCGAGCTTATTTTGTGAGTTATTCGTAGCCCCTTTTCTCTTACTATTTTTGGGCTGGAAAGCGTATTTTGAACTGTTTAAATGAATGTATATCTTGTATGCCTAGTGTATCAGTATCACCTCAGATTAGATGGTTCATAGGCTTGGTTAAGCCCCCCTTATGCACTTGTTAGCTTATTGCCCACGGTACATATATATAGATCTATATGGGATCGGCCTACCCTCATTGCTCAATAGGATATCCCTATGAGTGGATGTTATGACCGTATGATTATTACCTTTGGTTTACCATCACCTTAGGACAGGGGATGCAATGTGGTCAGGTTCAGTGTATGCTTAATCTAGGTATCTATACTTACACTTAGGTTATGATTCAAGATATACTATTTGAAACTTATCATATTTATCAAATCTTTTATTGGGTCAATTCTATTTAAATATTGCGAATAATTCACCAACATTGTGTTGATGTCGTTTTTAACGCTTTTTCAGGAGTTTGAGGATTTATTTTGATCATGCCTTGCTTATTTTGGGATCATCTGTTTATTGTATTTGGAATTCACTATGTTGATGAAATTCATTTATGATCCACCTTATGACATTGATTTGTATTTGTATTTGACGTTTGGTCATTTATGACTTTGTATTGTATTTGATAAACCTTTGGCATGATTAATATATTCCGATGTTTTGTTTATTGGTTGTAAATGTTGTAATCCTTGACTCTTGATATCTTTAACTGGAACACTCTGCGTTCCGCTTTTAGCGGGGTGTGACAGAAATTGGTATCAGAGCCAATGGTTATAGCGAACCAAGTGGCTTTATGAAGGAAATCACTTGGACTATGACCGTAGGCTTTTCAATCGATTTTCTCTGATTTGCTATGTGTGCACCATTTTGCCCTATGTGCTATTTTCGCTTTTGTTATTTTCGGCACTTGGCCTTATCCCTTCGTGTTGCACACATCTTGCTTATCGAGTTCTTTCTTTTCAGTTTCAGAACGATGCCGCCTGTGAAGACGACAACGACGAGATGGTCAGCGAGACATGGTCGCCCGAGCGCGATAATTTGTAACACGACTCCGAGTGTGGAAGTCAGTGATGAAGAAACGGATATGACGACAGACATCGGTCAGCTCATCGCCGAGCAGTTAGCAGCTTTGATACCCACTATTGTCGCCCAGATCAGGGATAGCACAATACAGAGTAGCGATGTTGGGTTACCGCCAGTTGTAGTTAAACGGAATTCCGGAAAGAAACGAAGTGGTAGCTCTCTTCATGGTCAGTCGTGGAAGAAAGCTAGGAGACAAAATATTCGTCGGGTGGTGACTCCAGAGATCCGGGGTACGTATCAGCAGTGTGGACGGTGTGGTAATCATCATGCTCAGGAGGTGAAGTGTTGGGAATGTGGGAAGTGTAAGAAGCTAGGACACACTGATAGATTTTGCCGTGCCCAGAGGGGTAAGTGTTACGAGTGTGGTTCTGCCGAGCATCTTAGGAACGGGTGTCCCGAGTTGGTTGCAGTCGGTGTCGATACTTCGTCCGATTTGGATTCCCGTGGTAAAGCACTTGTTATTGAAGCTCAGGAGACTCAACAGGATCCTCGCGTCGTTACGGGTACTTTCCTTACCTAACTGCAGCATACATTTATTCTATTTTTTGATTTTAAAGTTGTCCCTAATTCTCTTAGTGTTGTGCACTTTCCTTTCCTTTTCTTTTATTTTCGTCTTCTTTTTACGTCTCTTTCGCGTTGGAACCGAAGAAAACTCCTATCTACAAAGAAGTCGACGAGACGAAGTTGTCCTACTAGTGCGATACCGAGAGGTTCATCTCCAGATGTTAGTCCGTCATTCGAAGAATTTTATATCTGATGAGTATAGGACTGTGATTGCTCGTACTTCTAGACTAATAGTGTCTTTCTTCGAAATAGAGTTAGCCGATGGTGAGTTTTGCCTACTACTGAAGTACTTTCTGCCTGTAGTGTTAGTTTCGACGATCATCTTTTTCCTATCGACTTGATTCCGATTACGTTGGGTAGCTTCGACGTTATTATCAGTATAGATTGGTTAACGACACGCCGTGTAGAGATCGTATGTTTCGAGGAGATGATTTGTATAACCGTTATCAGTTTGTGGACCGTTGTTAGTTCAAGGGAATAAGGCGGGGAAGCGCCTTAAGATTGTTTCTCGTATGAAGGTTCGGGAGTACATCAAACGGGATCGCACACTCTTTCTTGCACCCCTTGTGAAGAAAGACTCCACGGAGCAGATTGAGGAGAATCCAGTGGTTAGTGATTTTTCCCGATGTATTTCCAGAGGACTTACCTGGTTTACAGGTAGAGTTCCGTATAGATTTGGTTCCTGGAGCAGCGCCGGTGGCGAAGACTCCTTATCGGTTGGCACCTTCAGAGATGTTAGAGCTTTCGAAGCAGATTCAGGAGTTGGTGGCTTCTAAACACTTCTAGGACTCCAAAAACCCTTCCTTGCAGCTGTTTTGTCGACTTTGATGGTGGAAAAGTGGAAAAAGGGATCCCCAATTCGTAACCCTAAAGTTTGCTTAAATAGGGGTCTGGCCGACTTTCAGCCGCCGGCTAAAATAACTCAGCCGCCGGCTGAATTGGTCTGATGAACTTTCTTCCAAAATATAAATTGTATCTCTCTCTTTCCTCTTTCTTCTCCAATTTGAATCACCTAAATCGGACATCGTATGAAGAAGTTATGATCAAAACAGTGAAGGTGTATAAAACACTTTTCTCGCATGATCTTCAACTTTGATTCTTCATAGTTTTTCTTCATTTAAGCTCCGTTTTCTACCGATTTTAACTCCTTTTTGTTCCATGATCCAAGTTTAACTCTTATCTACATATATGTACGAAAACACTACCCAAATCATAACAAAATGCGAAAAACAAGAGTATTAAAGAGAAATATGATTAAGAAAATGTTAATTATTTTAAGCATATCAAATTCCCCACACTTGAATCCTACTTGTCCTCAAGTAGACTATCAGATTTAGAACAAAACAATCATCTTCAATAAAAATAAAATACTCAACGAATCAAGTAAATTACAAAAAATTTGATTTATGAAGATGAATTTAACAATTACCAAGCCAATATTTAAATGCATAACTAAACATCTCACGATTTGGGAAGTATAACACTCAATCACTCGAAAAGCTAATCTAAGTGTAATATATGTTAAATCACTCAAAGCTCAGTCATGACAAGTATTCTATCATAGGCTTGAAAACGATACGCTTCTCCACCAATAGAGTCTAAGTAACTAGTTCAGAGGACTTATGGTCATAACAATGGGTGATGGATCAAATGATGAAAAAAATGGAATGAAAGTGAATTATAATGAATGATATGAAACAGATAAATTCCAATTAGTCTACAAATCCAAATATTTTAGTCAAAAACCATATTAGTTTCAAAACTCGATTGATTATCCTTAATGGCTCCTTCTGATGAAACCCCAAAAACCAAATTTCGCCTTAATTCTTCAACGGTTCGATTGAGAATTTTATTTCTCGCACAGTTCGTTAAATCACTTCAACTGTTATTGGTTACCTAGTACGGGCTTTAATATATATATATATATATATATATTTTTTTTTTTTTTTTTTTTTTCCAAGCAAACACTTAATTAGATTTAGTTCATGATAGATTGAATAAATTCAGCAAAAGAAGTCATAAACAAAGATATGTTTTAGTACGAATTAAGCCAAAAAGACAAACCAACGTAAACATTAAACAAAGAAGTTTTTGGCGCCGCTGCCGGGGAACTGTTGCTATTTTTATTTGTTATTTTTGAACTTTTAGTTAATCGATCCTTTCGGGAAGATTTATTTTTTTTGGAAGTTACGTTTTATGTTTTTCTTTGGATAGTGTTGTTGAGACTAACATGCAGGAATTAAGTGTGAATAAGGCATTGGATGAAATAAACAAACCGGAAAAATCGGATAATGATGCTTTATATTCGTTGTTGTTGGAAGCAACGGATGAGATTTTACAGCTGGAGGAAGAACATGAAAGGAAGCAAGTACAACAAAACAACGGAACGCTAGAAACTGGAAGAGTGAGTTCCAACCGGCAGCTGGATTTAACCAGCCGACGGTTGAACTTCCAGCCGATGGTTAAACCATTTCAGTCGGCGGCTGAGAATACATGTTCTATGTTTTCGGTTTTTAAGACTTCTCGTTCTTTACACAAGGTACTTGAGTTTGAGACGTTGATCAAAGGACCCTCTGATATATATTTAATGGAAGAAACACCATCCTTGGAGGATTGTTATACTAGAGGTATATTTTCTAATTTTATCGATCCATTTTTACTAACAATCTGGGATAGAAATAAGTATTTGCAGGATACATTTTGTGAAATATATAAAGGAGGTCCAAATTACATGGAGGATGTTATGAGGAAGCATGATATAAAAATCATAGGCGTTGGAATTAAAGTTGTGCTACTTAGGGCGACGAAGGAGTGGCACGATGCTTGGGTGAAACATAATGAAGCCCTCGATGTTGGAGACGAGACATTACTTTTTGATGATGATTTTGGACAATTTTTGAAAGAGGAATTGTTGCACATTGGAGTTTACACGAAGAAGAAAGGCGAGGAAACCTCGACCTTCATATTGGCAACACTTAAGTGTGGGGAGAGTCGAGCTAAAGACTCGTTAATAAAGAAGCGCTTTCGGGAGGCAACCCGTTGTTTGTTTTATTTTCTATTTTATTTTTATTTTCATTATATGTTTTGTTTTAGTAGGTATTTGATATGCAAGCCAACGAAGTGGACGGAATATTTTGAACGTGGTACGAGTTTTGGTCGACAAGGGGGAGTTTCTTTTCTTCTTTTATATTTTCTTTTCTCACAATTTGTTTAAGTTTTAGTACAATGAGGGCATTGTACAATTCAAGTGTGGGGAGGGGGTAGAAAGAAGTCTACTTGTCTTTAGGTGCAAATTTTTGAAAATTTCGTAATTAGTTTAACTAGTTGCATAACTGAGCGCACCAACCACATTACATTTTTGTGAGGATTTGACCCATTATAGCATACATTTTATATGCTTTTATCTTCATTTTTGTATGAGTGTGCCGGTGACTTGTAGACTTTAGAACTTGACACTGTATACGCTTCGAGGCTATGAATGAGCATAGGTTTTTAACTTATCGGTAACTAGGAAAGAGGCAAAAGAATTAGGATTGTTAAACCGTTGATTGGCCTATTCGTTTCTTATAGTCAGTAGCTACACTGGTTATTTGACTCACACTACCTATCGAACACTCATTTTTAGTGTTTTTGACGTTTAGATACCATATTTGCGCCAAACCTTTTTCTTTTATCACCCTTTCCATATATATATTCCATAAATTGAGCCTAAATGTCTAAGTCGTTTAATCCAGATATTTTTGTTGAAAATTTTCCCCTTTCATAACTTGGTTGATTATTAGACGGATTGTTATATATGATGGCATGGAGTTGTTTAATTTGCTTGAGTTCACGAAGGAAATCACATGTGGATTAAGTATTAAGAGTTATTCAAATTTTTGATGGACCTTTTGAGCGGTGTCTTTAATAAGATAAAAAAAAAAAAACAGAAAAAAGAATATATATATATTAAAGCCCGTACTAGGTAACCAATAACAGTTGAAGTGATTTAACGAACTGTGCGAGAAATAAAATTCTCAATCGAACCGTTGAAGAATTAAGGCGAAATTTGGTTTTTGGGGTTTCATCAGAAGGAGCCATTAAGGATAATCAATCGAGTTTTGAAACTAATATGGTTTTTGACTAAAATATTTGGATTTGTAGACTAATTGGAATTTATCTGTTTCATATCATTCATTATAATTCACTTTCATTCCATTTTTTTCATCATTTGATCCATCACCCATTGTTATGACCATAAGTCCTCTGAACTAGTTACTTAGACTCTATTGGTGGAGAAGCGTATCGTTTTCAAGCCTATGATAGAATACTTGTCATGACTGAGCTTTGAGTGATTTAACATATATTACACTTAGATTAGCTTTTCGAGTGATTGAGTGTTATACTTCCCAAATCGTGAGATGTTTAGTTATGCATTTAAATATTGGCTTGGTAATTGTTAAATTCATCTTCATAAATCAAATTTTTTGTAATTTACTTGATTCGTTGAGTATTTTATTTTTATTGAAGATGATTGTTTTGTTCTAAATCTGATAGTCTACTTGAGGACAAGTAGGATTCAAGTGTGGGGAATTTGATATGCTTAAAATAATTAACATTTTCTTAATCATATTTCTCTTTAATACTCTTGTTTTTCGCATTTTGTTATGATTTGGGTAGTGTTTTCGTACATATATGTAGATAAGAGTTAAACTTGGATCATGGAACAAAAAGGAGTTAAAATCGGTAGAAAACGGAGCTTAAATGAAGAAAAACTATGAAGAATCAAAGTTGAAGATCATGCGAGAAAAGTGTTTTATACACCTTCACTGTTTTGATCATAACTTCTTCATACGATGTCCGATTTAGGTGATTCAAATTGGAGAAGAAAGAGGAAAGAGAGAGATACAATTTATATTTTGGAAGAAAGTTCATCAGACCAATTCAGCCGGCGGCTGAGTTATTTTAGCCGGCGGCTGAAAGTCGGCCAGACCCCTATTTAAGCAAACTTTAGGGTTACGAATTGGGGATCCCTTTTTCCACTTTTCCACCATCAAAGTCGACAAAACAGCTGCAAGGAAGGGTTTTTGGAGTCCTAGAAGTGTTTAGAAGCCACAATTAACATCGTTTAATCGTGTTTGAAGAATCGTTCATCTTGGTTTGTTAATTTTAGCTTAATCTTACAACAATATGTCTTTAATATTTGTTTGTTTCGCTGATTTCTTTCAATCCATCATGAACTAATTCCATTAAGTGTTTGCTTGGATTGTTTAGCTTGTTATTATGAATTACTAAGTTCTATGTTTGAAGTAATTGGTTTTTCCATTATTGTTATCGTTTAATCGTAATCCTTGTTTATTTGAAGTTATTAGGTTAGCTACTTAGCGTGATTAATAAACTTATATCATAACTAGCGTTCATATAGGTTTATTAGTTATTTATAATTGTTTAACTTGTTGAATAATTATAGCTTGAGACTTAATTGAGATAGGCTAAGAATAATAGTAACCTAATAAGTTAAACGAACATGACAATTATATCGTAACTGAATAGTTGAGACTTTTGTTAATTCGTAGTCATCAGATTAAATTGTTAACAATAGTGAATTAAATGCACAGATTAGGGTGGATAAATCTAAGATAGCTCTTGATGTACGACGACGATGTTCGTACAATCTTTCCTTAATTTGTAGGATTAGACGACTCTAATAGGAAGTCTAGTTAATGAAGAAATCACAGTTAAACCAATTCATACATAAACTTATAATTCATAATAACAAGCTAAACAATCCAAGCAAACACTTAATGGAATTAGTTCATGATGGATTGAAAGAAATCAGCGAAACAAACAAATATTAAAGACATATTGTTGTAAGATTAAGCTAAAATTAACAAACCAAGATGAACGATTCTTCAAACACGATTAAACGATGTTAATTGTGGCTTCTAAACACTTCTAGGACTCCAAAAACCCTTCCTTGCAGCTGTTTTGTCGACTTTGATGGTGGAAAAGTGGAAAAAGGGATCCCCAATTCGTAACCCTAAAGTTTGCTTAAATAGGGGTCTGGCCGACTTTCAGCCGCCGGCTAAAATAACTCAGCCGCCGGCTGAATTGGTCTGATGAACTTTCTTCCAAAATATAAATTGTATCTCTCTCTTTCCTCTTTCTTCTCCAATTTGAATCACCTAAATCGGACATCGTATGAAGAAGTTATGATCAAAACAGTGAAGGTGTATAAAACACTTTTCTCGCATGATCTTCAACTTTGATTCTTCATAGTTTTTCTTCATTTAAGCTCCGTTTTCTACCGATTTTAACTCCTTTTTGTTCCATGATCCAAGTTTAACTCTTATCTACATATATGTACGAAAACACTACCCAAATCATAACAAAATGCGAAAAACAAGAGTATTAAAGAGAAATATGATTAAGAAAATGTTAATTATTTTAAGCATATCAGTGGATAAAGGCTTTGTTAGACCGCGTTTCTCTCCGTGGGGCGCGCCAGTACTCTTCGTGAAGA
>CAJVGC010000572.1:0-28375 GCA_910822075.1 Senecio squalidus | reverse complement strand
TTGTTCCCTTCGTCTCTCACCGGAGATGCGAAGGTTTGGTTCGAGGAACTTGAAGAAAACACAATCACCACATGGACGCAAATGCGCGAGGCTTTCATCAAAAGATTTTTCCCACCCGCCTTGGGTAGGAAATTACTTCGAGACATCAGAGGATTCCGACAGGAGGATGGAGAGACTTCCACTGAAGCATGGGCCAGACTTAAGGAGTTGCTGCGGAGTTGTTATGGTCACGGACTGGGCAAGGACCATATCATTGAAATTTTCTTCTACGGGTTAACCAAGGAGTCTCAAAACGAATTGGATCTAGCTGGAGGAGGAGATTTCATGTACAAGACCACCAACGAAGCATACAACCTAATGGAAGACAAGCTGGTCATTAGCCTATCAAGGGAGTATCGGGATGATGGTCGAGGCCGAAGAAACAGGGGACAAGTTGCTCAAGCTGAGAGTAGCCATGAAATATCCTCGGTAATTCAAGAGGTCAAGACACTAGCGGATAGAATTGATAAGCGCATGGGACGAATGGAGAAGGACATGCACTTGGTGAAGAATGGATGTGAAGGATGCGGAGGACCTCACTATGCTAGTGAGTGTAATCAAGTGGAGGATGCAAGCTACGCACAGTATGGTTATCCTAATCGGGGGTCAAATTGGCAAAACCGCGGAGGTAACTACAACCGCGGTGACAATCGAGACAACGGATGGCAAAGAAATAACACTCGCTCCCCACCACGACAAAGATACGACGAAGATGAAGATCCAAGCATGAAAGATCTTTTGAAATCGTTCATCAACACCCAGAAATCAACCAATGACGATGTCCGTAAACAATTTAAAACTTTAACTGATCAAATCGAGCAAGTACAGAGAAATCAGCAGGCAGCACATCAAGATTTAGAGAGAAGGTTCGATAGGATGAACGAACGGAACTCAAATCGACCACCGGGCCAAATACCAAGCAATACTCAACCGAATCCACGCCCACAGAACCAAGGAAACACTTCCACTAATCAAGCACCAAAATATCAACATCCCGGAACACGAGACGGAATGCCACCCTGTCCAAAACACAGAGATGAACATGTAAATGCAATCAATACACGCTCGGGACATACTTATGGAGGAGATCAAGCCGAAAATGGAGCAAAACAGAGCCCCGGTGCGCAGCACCCACCCAGTGGTGCGCAGCACCAAGGTTCTGGTCACGGGGGTGCGCATCACCAACCCAGTGGTGCGCAGCACCGGGCTGCTGGCCAAACCGGTGCGCATCACCACCCACCTGGTGCGCAGCACCTGTCTGCTGAACCCGTTATTGATGATTTCGAGATCGATGACGATGAGGACGAGGCACCACCAGTTCAGACCAAGACCACGACACCTGAACCAGTAGAGGAAGTTCCAATCAAAGCTTACAAGCCTCATGTTCCATATCCTCAACGATTACGAAAAGCAAGAATGAGGGAGCAGTACGGTAAATTTTGTGACATGATTAAATCTGTTAATATTAACGTTCCTCTTGTAGATTTGATTGCAGGTATGCCAAATTACGCTAAATTCATCAAGGAATTGGTCACAAACAAAGGAAAGCCATCGGAGGAGCAAGCCGCATTCCTAAACACATAATGTTCAGCCTTGGTGAAAAACACGATACCACCCAAGTTGGATGATCCAGGGAGCTTTCTGATTCAGTGCAACTTCAGTAATACCTACAGTTGCAGTGCTTTAGCAGACTTAGGAGCTAGCATAAACCTGATGCCGTATTCACTATATGCTAAACTCGCCATTGGAGTGTTAAAACCAACCAGGATGAGTATTCGACTAGCAGACAGATCATTTCAGTACCCATTAGGAATTGCTGAGAACATGCTAGTAAACGTGGGAAAATTCACCTTTCCGGTTGATTTCGTGATCTTAGAGATGGATGAGGATGTCTCTGTTCCACTAATCCTTGGACGACCATTCCTAAACACCGCTGACGCAATTATTCGGGTGAAAAATGGGCAAATTTCATTAGGGGTTGGGAATGAAAGAATTGTTTTTAATTTAGATAGAGCTATGACTCATTCCTATTCTACTGATGAAACCTGTTTTCGGATTGATGTGTTTGATGAATTAGACTGGCAGGAAATTCTCGAGATAGAAACTAGCTTGGAGGAGGAGTTGAAAGACGAAAAGATCGAGGAAGTGGAGGTTGAAGTTAAGGAAGAACTGAAGTTGGACCAAAGCATGAGGATCAAATCTTCCATCGAGTCACCACCAACCGACTTGGAGCTAAAACAATTACCGGTACATTTAGAATATGCTTTTCTTGAAGGTACTAACTTATTACCGGTTGTTATTTCGTCATCACTTTCGGGTGACGAAAAAGCTCGATTATTGACAGTCCTTAAAGGTCATAAAAAGGCCTTTGCTTGGCGTATATCTGACATACCCGGAATTAGCCCCGATTTTTGCAAACATAAAATAAATTTTAATGATAATGTAAAACCCGTTGTTCAAAGACAACGGCGGCTAAATCCGAATATGACAGATGTCGTTAAAAAGGAAGTTGTGAAGTTGTTGGATGCAGGTATTATCTACCCTATTTCAGATAGCCCATGGGTTAGCCCCATTCACTGTGTGCCGAAAAAGGGAGGTATGACCGTGGTATTGAACGAGAAGAACGAGCTCGTGCCAACAAGGACAGTTACCGGATGGAGAGTTTGCATCGACTACCGCAAACTGAACGAGGCCACCAGGAAGGACCATTTTCCACTACCATTCATGGACCAGATGATCGAGAGACTAGCAGGAAATGAGTTCTACTGCTTCTTGGATGGATTCTCCGGATACTTTCAGATCCCCATCGATCCCGAAGATCAGGAAAAGACCACATTCACATGCCCGTTCGGAACCTACGCATATCGGAGAATGCCATTTGGCCTATGCAACGCACCCGCCACTTTTCAACGGTGTATGCTAGCCATTTTTCAGGATATGGTGGAGAAGACAATGGAAGTATTTATGGACGATTTCTCAGTTTTCGAAGATTCTTTCGACAATTGTTTAAAGAATTTAGATCAGATGTTGGGAAGATGCGAGGAAGCACACTTGGTCCTCAACTGGGAGAAATGCCACTTCATGGTTCGAGAGGGAATCGTATTGGGACACAAAATCTCAAAAGCCGGGATAGAGGTAGACAAAGCGAAGATCGAGGTCATTGCCAAACTACCATCACCGACGAACGAGAAGGCAATTCGGAGTTTTTTGGGACATGCAGGATTCTACCGAAGATTTATCAAGGATTTCTCCAAGATTACTCGTCCTATGACGAAACTCTTAGAGAAGGAGGTAGCTTTCAACTTTTCAGAGGACTGCTTACAAGCTTTCGAGATACTCAAGGACCGGATCACCAATACACCTATTTTGGTAGCACCGGATTGGTCTCAACCTTTCGAGCTAATGTGTGACGCCAGTAATTTCGCAGTAGGAGCTGTTTTGGGGCAACGGATCGATAAACATTTTCGACCTATCTACTTCGCCAGCAAAACACTGAACGAAGCCCAACAGAATTATACCACTACGGAAAAGGAACTTTTGGCTGTTGTTTTTGCCTTTGATAAATTCCGCTCATATTTAGTGATGAGCAAGACAATTGTTTTCACGGATCACTCTGCTTTAAAATTCTTGTTTTCTAAATTAGATGCTAAACCTAGATTAATTCGTTGGATTTTATTGTTGCAGGAATTTGACATCGAGATCAAGGACAAGAAAGGGGCTGAAAATGTCGCTGCGGACCATTTGAGCCGATTGGAGAACCCAAGTTTGGGGGAGTTGAAGGAAGAGGACATAGATGACGCTTTTCCGGGGGAAATGCTGGCCTATATCAGTAACACAGACAGTTACACCCCATGGTTCGCGGACATTGCGAACTATATAGTCGGAAAAGTCATCAACAAAGACCTAACCTATCAACAGAGGAAGAAACTTATTTCGGATTCAAAGTACTACTACTGAGACTCGCCATACTTGTTCCGTAGATGTGCTGATGGAATGGTGCGCAGATGTGTACACGGAGAAGAAACTCGCAAAATTTTGAACGAATGCCATCATGGACCCACCGGAGGACATTACGGACCAACGGTAACTGGGAAAAAGGTCTATGATGCAGGATTCTATTGGCCAACAATTTTCAAGGAGGCCTATACTCTCGTAAACACTTGTGACGCATGCCAACGCCAAGGGAATATCACGAAGCGGGACGAAATGCCACAGCAAGGGATCCAAGTTTGTGAAGTTTTCGATATCTGGGGAATCGACTTTATGGGCCCTTTCAAACCCTCAAATAGAAATATTTACATTCTAGTTGCTGTAGATTATGTTTCTAAATGGGTTGAAGCTAAAGCATTACCGACTAACAACGCTAACGTGGTTGTTGATTTTCTTAAAAGTTTATTTTGCAGGTTTGGAGTGCCAAAGGCATTAATCAGTGATCGAGGTAGCCACTTCGCCAACGCTCAGCTTGCAAAAGCTTTGAAAAGATATGGAGTAAATCACCGATTTGCAACTTCGTATCATCCTCAAACTAGCGGGCAAGTGGAAAATACAAACCGTGCAATCAAAAGAATTTTGGAAAAGACGGTCAACAATAATCCCAATATATGGTCAAGGAAGCTGGAGGACGCATTGTGGGCATTCAGGACGGCGTATAAAACACCAATTGGAACCACCCCGTATCGACTACTCTACGGGAAAACGTGTCATCTTCCGGTGGAAATCGAGCATAAGGCGTACTGGGCATTGAAGCTCTGCGACATTGACATAGATTTAGCAAAAGATTTGCGGTTCTTACAACTTCACGAGATGGATGAATTACGGTTACAAGCTTACGAAAGTTCCCGCCTTTACAAGGAGAGAACGAAGGAATTTCACGATCGTAAAATTCGTCGTAAAGAATTCAAGGAGGGCGATAAAGTACTTTTATTTCAATCAAAGTACAAATTCAAGGCTCCTAAATTACGCTCAAAGTGGACAGGACCGTACACCGTCAAACAGGCTTATGCTTCCGGATATGTCGAGTTATGGAGAGAAGGCGGAGAACCATTCATCGTGTCTGGGCAACGAGTTAAATTATACCACGAAGAAGATAATGAAAACGGAATGATGATTGAGGATGGATTCTATTCCAACAACGCCTAATAAAGAGGCATATCGAGTCAAGCTAACGACTCGGTCGAAAAAATTAGCGCTTCTCGGGAGGCAACCCGAGTTTGTTTCTTTTCTCTTCTTAGTTTTTATTTTGATTTTTAGAAGTGTTTAACGTCTTTGTTTTGCAGATTTATTTAGTTAGGTACCAAGAAAACACCAGAAAATACGAAAAAATCGAAAAACGAAAAAAAATCCAAAAAAAAAAAAAGGTTCGGTGCGCAGCACCCCCCTCTTGGTGCTGCGCACCGAGGTCTGTCAGGTTTTTATTCTTGTTTTTATTTCACACACACACACACATAACATAACATCACAGCAGCGCGAGAACCAACACACACACACAAAAATCATTCGTTTTTTTGTTTAACTCTGAATATGTCGAGACGTATGTTTCTTCTCCTTAAACTCTTTATTCTTTCGATTTTCGTTTAATTAGGTTAAATTGATTGGGGAAATTTCTAGGTTTTCTTAATCCGTCCTAAAACAAATTGATTGCATAATAGGGTTAGGATGATAATTAAAGGTTTGAGGTTATGGTGATTAACAGTTTTGGCCGGATTTTTGGCCGAAAAAAGGCACAGGTGCGCGGCACCGCCGGCAGGTGCGCGGCACAGGCCTGTTTTCCGGCTGTTGGTCGTCTCTCTCGTGTGTTTAACGTGTTTGTTGCTGTTTTTGTTGATTTTTGTGTGTGCAGGGAAAGTGGGCAGCTGTGGCAAGCGAAGAGGGTGAAGGAAGTCGGGCTCGGGCACAACCCCGAGCTACACTCAATGCGGCGATTATGGCGCCCGAGAGCCACCCTTGGTTACATTGGCCGGGTTGCTCAGCAGATAGGAAGATCAAGTACAATAACAAGCTTGCATCACTACGGGGACGACCAGTTGCGGCTCCCCGTACTATGGACTGGAATTTCCTGTCCGGTATTCATGTAGATGTGCGCGGGTTCATGACTACCCGCAGCGAGAGTGCCCAGCGTAGCATACCAGTCTGGGGCAAAGCCTGGAAGACAGATGAGCCGTCCTTCAGGGAGTGGATGCTCGAGTTTTATTGCTCCCTGGAGGTCTCAAAGGAGTTCACCGACGAGACCTTCCTGACCGCACCTCTGATATCCTTCCGCTTAGGCGGCCAGGATCACCAGGTATCTGTTGTTGAATTTGGTAGACTAACGGGTTTGTTTACCAATGCTGAGGCAGGTCATGAGGATTTGATGAGGGCATATCTCTCGGATGCTGAGAGAGATTCTGTAGGGTTTGGGGCCAATGAGGCCTGGTATGAGTTGTCAGGACGAATGGAGCATCACTCCAACTCTAGCCGCGCCAAGGATATTCGGGATCCCATGCTGCGACTTCTACACAAGATGATCTCGTATTCATTCCTCCATCGTGACACCCACCACGATAAATGTTACATGGAGGACTTGTGGTTGCTGCGGATTTTCAGTTTTAGTGATCCATCTCGGTATGCTAACGTCCCGTGGACGTTAGCTAGGTACATGGCGGACAAGGGGGAAGGGCAAACCGACCAGAGCAAGTTACTTTGCGGGCACTTCATCACCCGCATTGCCCGGTCCTTAGGGTTGGCTACTCATGCCAACATCCAGATGTGCTCACCACCGGTTCCCTGCAAGGTTTATGGGAAAGCTGATTTGATCCGAGTTATGATTCTTGACCCATCCGGAGAGCGTTTGGTACCATTCGGTCGAGTTGATGAAGTTCTAGCTCCAGCTCCAGCTCCGGCACCGAGGCGACGGGCTTTACCACAGTTGGACTTTCAGGATCAGGTGTTAGCTGGTTTACATAGGCTTCAGTTCGACAACGCTCAGTCGGACCGACGATGGGACCACTACCAGCAGCGAGAGCAGTACTTTCAGGATAGATACCAGTCATCCTGGGAGTATATATATCAGCAGCATCATCCCGCTCCATATCCTCAGTTTGACCCACCACCCTACTATTATCCGGAGCCATATCCTGGGTACCACCCCACAGCACCCCAGCAGGAGGATCGTCATGCCAGTGATGACGAGTGATTTGTATTATGTTTATGTATTGTGATGTTATTTTATGAACTTATTATGTACCTTATACTATTTCTTATTAGAAGAAATAGTAAGACTATTTTATATTCGTCGTAATTTGTACTCTTATTATTTTTCTTTTTACTTCTTTTCTAACATGTGTGGTTGATTTTTTTTAGTTTTTTCTAAGACTGGCAGTAAGTTCAGCACCCGCTCATAAGCCTGACATTCAGTTCAGCAAACCGCATTCCACCGCCATATTTCCACTTTACACCAACGGGTTCTATACTTTCTACCTTTCTTTATTTTTGTATTATTTTTTTTTTTTATTTTTTTTTTTTTAGGATAGTTTTTTGTAAAATTTCCCTTAGTTTTGAGTCGTAAACACATTAGGGACAATGTGTTACTTAAGTTTGGGGGGGTTCATCGGGAAATTTTACCTTTTATTTTTCGACCCTTAGCTTAGTTTCCATCGTGTTGAAATGTGTTGTTGTTGTACATTTTTGAGTCAGAAAAAACCAGAAAATCCAAAAAATTTGAAAAATTGAAAAAACCAAAAAAATATATAACGTGTCTAGTCGGTAAATACCTTAAACTGTAAGCATAACATGACGCATTTTTACCCCCACTCAGAAAAATAGTGAGATTTTTGAGCCTTTGAAAGCATTCATTTTTAATGCTACTTTTTTCGTTTCTTTGAGTGTGCCGATGGTTGATGACTTTAGAACTTGACATTGTTATACATTTCGAGACCACATATGAGCAATTACATTAGGGAAACTTAGTGTGATTTTGGTACAATGATAGGGGCAATTAGGATTAACCCATTTGATTAGCCTTTTCGTTTCTTTTTATATTTTTATATATTTTCCGCCTAACCCTTGTAACACTTATTTTTAGTGTTAGAAACTCTAGTTAAACCAATTTGAGCCTAAACCGTTTCGTTTCTAAACACTACTATATTATTTTGTACACTCGCCTTAATTTCGTTTCTTTTTAGATTAGTTCCGAACTAAGATTTTTTATTGCTATTATTATAAGTAAAGTTAAGAATTGTTAAGGCATGGAAGAACAGTACCAATTATTATTGCCTTATATTATTATTGTATTTGGAGAAATAGTAGAAAAAAAAATATGTATAGTGATTATTAGCCTTTTGAGCATGTGTACTTACCACGAGAAAAATTATTTTGTAAGGCATGTACTAGGCTGAAGAAAAAAAAAGTGAAAAAGAAAAAAAATCGGAAAAAAAACAGAAAAGCGAAAAAAAATTAGTTGTGGATTTTAAGCGAATTAGTGTATTATGAGTCGTGTATTATTTACGATACATGTATATTTGGAGGAAAAGAAAAAGTATAAGTTGGAGAAATTAAGCAATCCCGTACGCTAGAGATTTTATTTAGTTTTGACTTAATCTAAGTTGTATTATTTTATTTAACCCATTTACACTCCATTATATATTTTCACATGCCTTTACCTATAAATTATAACCCGAATAAAAGTCCCCGTTTAGTTGTACCTAGACTCTAGTGGTGGAGATTTGATACTTTATCAAGCCTATGATAGAATATTCACCATGACTGAGCAATTGAGCGATTCTACAGAATACGTTACACACCTTTTTAGATTAGTTTGAGAGTTTGTGTGATTTTACTTCCAATAAAAATCGTGAGAAGTTTGGTTATGTTTATTTTTGGCTTTGATAATTAATTTGAAAACAGTTTTTGCTTGAGGGCAAGCAAAAAGGCAAGTTTGGGGGGATTTGATATCGCATATTTATATATATATTTCTATGCGATATTGTGTCAATTATCATAGTAAACATGATGGATAGGATAGGTTTTTACATTTAATCGTGTGGAAAAGTGTTTTTATCTATTTTACAGGTTTATATGATCGGGAAGCGGAAAGAAGTGAAGAAATGAGCTTAAATGACAAATTAAAGACGAGAAGTGAAGAGGTGCTGCGCACCAGGGGTATGGGTGCTGCGCACCGAGAGTTTTAATTGGTTTTGGATACGGAAATTAGCTCGGTGCTGCGCACCAAGTGAGAGGTGCGGCGCACCTAACTGGATAATTACAAAGAGTTTGAGTTCGAGTCGAATACGTTTTCCACTTTGATTTTGCCTATAGATACAACACAAAAATCGTCCAGAAATTCATTCAGTATTATTCTCACGTCTCTGGAGCTGTTAATACGTTTAGAAGCAAGGTTCAAGGCACGGAAGATCATATTTTCGGCAATCGGCGATCACGACACGTTCGGCGATTTTCCTCGTTTGTTCTTTTCCAGTTTTGAATTATTTTCCAGCATGTTTTCTAACGACTTAATTGCTTTTTCAGACCACGTTATGAGTAGCTAAACTCTCTTTATGCTTGTTTGAACAACGGATCCTATTTGATGTTTATTTAACGTTTTCGGTTGTTTTATGTTTTTGTGTTTAACCGTCGATCCTTATTTGCTTAGATTTTAATATGTTATTATAGTTGTTTATATTTAATTTGTTTGATCAACATTCTAGGTATTCGGAAGGAATCTAGATAGATTAGATAAGTTTTATGAAGTAATCGGTCGGTCTATAATCGATTTAAAATTATTAAGATTCGGAAGGACTTAGTAATAACAACTTAGGTAATTAAATTTAAGTGAGTAGGTCTAAGTATTAAGATTCGGAAGGACTTGATAATTAGAGGAGTTATTCGGAAGGAAACTCTATAAGGTTAAATCACTAAAAACAGGCTTGATACTTATTGCTTGATTATTAATATTTATTAACTGTATTCGGAAGGAACGGTGTAAGTAGCAATAATTAAAGTTAGTAAAAGATTCGGAAGGACTTTTATTATATCTTAGAAGTTGAAACAACAATCGATCTCGTAAAATTAACGGAAAATAGGTGAAGTGTCGAACAAGTGTAATCTCTCTTTATTTGATTTAATCCATAAATCTTTCGCTCGATTTTAATTAATCACTTTTTACTCAATTACTTGCAATTTTAGTTACGATAAAAAACCCCCCAAATACTCTTAGTATTATTTATTCGAATATAAAAACAAATTAGTCCCTGCGAACGAACCTATACTTACTATTAAACTATATTACATACGAATAGGTCCACTGCCTATAAGTGTGTAATTGCGTGAAAAAGTAGGTTTAATTTAAGACTCGATTTTACACATCAATGAGACAAGTGATACAATATTTACCATTTTCAATTCTGTGGCGGAGAAGGTGTTTGATAGTTGTGCCAACAAACCGGTGATTCGATTGGGCATTGGCAATGATGGTTTCCCTCCGGAGTTATTCAGTTTGGGTGGACGGACTTTTGAATTTAAGGTTAGACTCCCAAATTACTTCACTAGGGACCTAGACTTCCACCATTACAGGGTTGTTGGTATGTACGAAATCCACATGCCCCCGAATTATTGCATTCGTTCTCTACGTAGGAAGAACGTATGTGTCCTTATTGGCTACTCATATTTTAAATATGTCTAGAAATGTGTTTCCCTTACTTTGTATCCTTTTCTGTTGCCCCCATCGTAGCTCAAACAACTTGCGAATTTCTATCACGTGGATCCACTGTTTCTGGTGGATAATGGTGAGGATGCTCCTCCAAAATCGGTTGGTTCTGTTGAAAGTGTTGGGTCGGTTTCCAAAGGTGGTGACGTCGCAAACATTTATTCCCCTTCAAAGAAAAGGGCCTGAGCTGCAGGAAGTTAGTAATAATATGTTGAAGTCAAACATCTCGTTTTACTGTAGAAGTTAGTAATAATATATTCGATCTAAGTTGATATTGGCTTTACGGTCGTGATGTAGTAATAGTAGGTCGGCGGCGGATAAAGACACAAAACTCCCGATTCCGATCATTGTTCGTGACAAATCTCTTTAGAAATTATCACCGCGCAACGCGCGGGAATACGCCTACTTATATAATATTGTAAAGTATATAACAAAGTAGCACCAAATTGAATCATGCATAACAAAACATATAGTGGATTTCCTATATGTGTAAATATAAACTAGTAAAAGAATAGGGTTTTTTATGTTGAGATTATATAAGAAGTGCGGGTCTGACTAAGATATACAAAGTCTAATCAAAGTATAACTATAACTGTTTTCAAAATCCTTTTCCAACTAGCTTAATTGTTTATCAAAAAAGGTTCAAATTAGAGACATTTATAAAAACATCAGAACGTCTAACCACTAGACCACATTGATAAACTCTATTAAGCATTACATATAAAATGATTAATACTAAATTACTAACAAACTATAGAAAAAGTTTAACATTAACTAAAAAAAACATGAAACAATAAGCGATCACCCAATATTGCTTTTTAAAATCTGTTGAATGAGGTTGGAGAAAAAAACATCAAGCATGATGTCTCCTTAAACATTTACATTTCTATAATTGTCAGAAAATCATCAGAATATCTTCGTTTTCACAAATTTCTCAAAGATTTTCTTAAGGATTTATGCACCTACTCTTAGGGATCCTTTTCGTAACCTACGACTCATCGAGCCTGACATATAATCATAGTTTCAAATTATGTTTCATTCTAAAACCAATCGACACCAAAATAACTAGTCAAAATCAAATGTCATGATTGAAATGAATCTTCACGATATGGGATTGGGTTTGCACCAACGTCTAGAACAACAAATAAACAAATAAATGGACTTTTAAGTTGAAGAAAGAATATAAGAGATGAACAAAAACAAAAATCAAAATAGCAAATTTTATCCCTTTTTGGTATATATATCTTCAAGTTTTCACCTTTTTTTACCCTCAAAGTAGTTGAGTCATATCTTTTGCGCCATTAGTCCAAAATCCTCCTAACTTAAGTGTTTAAACGAAACATCGAAATCGTTTTCCATTGGTTGCACAATGAACGATATGTCGTTGAGTTGTTATGAGTTCAAAATACCAAAAGAAGACAACCCAAAAAGAATACAAGGTGTTTGTTTTCGTTTATATTTGGACACATAAAACCCTTTTTACCCGCTTATTTTAATACTCTCCACTTTAAGTTTTTATAAACTTATAATCCATAAATGAAGTCGGATGAAATAGTGTTTAGAAACAAAACCGAAAACAAATAAATATTTTAACTAGGAATGTGCAACAAAACAAAAATGTCCCATACTATCACCGTCATGTCCCATCCCGTATCAATACTGAAAAGTCAATATACCGTCTTATAATGACCGGCTCAATATCAATACTGAACATGTTTTTGAATCGGTTTTGTACAAAATCGTACGAAAACCAGTAAAAAAAAAATTATAATGATTTCGGCCTACTTTTATTTCAATCGACGTTGTTTAACTAAAAGGAAAAAAATCAAAAAACAGTTTGGATTGATACCATACTGATTCACTACCAAACCAAAAACCGATTTCTTTTGATATACGCAATACTGAATACCGTCCATACCATTGGTACCGAGACTGGACTTTCTATATGGTTTATCGATATTTCGGGATACATATAATTACCAAAAATAGTCTTAAAACAATCACCTAAACATTAAATTGACAAATAAGAAAGTATATAAAATAAAATAAAATAATAGACTGACTAAGACTATGACTGTGACTGACTGACTCCGTGCGTGTTGGTTTTCCGGAATCACACCAAACCCTACCCTACCCTACCCCAAACCTTCACTCAAATGCTCTGCTCAAATAGCTAAAATCATTCATAATTTTCATAATATCAATCTCACTGTTAATTAATGGGAAACTGCGGTACTCGAGAGGAATCTGCAGTTGCTGCGAATGCTCAGCAGCAAGGTAATCTCGGTTTGATTGTTTTTTTGTAATCTAGGTTTTTAGATCTAATTTAGAGTGTTGTTATGCGATTGATTTTGTAAAATTAGGTTTAATTGTTGCTGAATTGGACCTGCATTTTGTGTTTTTATTGATTTTGTTGATTTATGATGATTAAACTGTGATGAATTTCAATCGGTAGATACGTTTTTTATTATACGATTGATTTTGTAAAATTAGGTTTAATTGTTGTTGAATTGGACCTGCATTTTGTGTTTTTATTGATTTTGTTGATTTTATTGATTTATGATGATTAAACTGTGATGAATTTCAATCGGTGTGTTGTTAATTTGATATGTTTTTGTTATACGATTGCTTTTGTGAAATTAGGTTTGATTGTTGTTGAACTGGACCTGCATTTTGTGTTTTTAGTGATTTTGTTGATTTTGTGATGATTAAACTGTGTTGAATTTCGCTCGGTAGATACGATTTTGTAAAATCAGGTTTAATTAGACCTGCATTTTGTGTTTTTATTGATTTTTGATGATTAAATTTGTGTTGAATTGTGATTGATAAATGATTTTGATAGTTTAGGTTTAATTGTTGTTTAATTTAATCTGCATATAAGTTTTCAATGATTAATGATGGTTAAATTATGATTGAATTGTAATCGATAATGACTTTAATAAGTCAGGTAGCTTAGGTTTAATTGTTGATTAATTTGACCTGCATTTGTGTTTGTGATCGACTTGTGATGATTGAAATGAAATTGTAATTTAGGTGTAATTGTTGTTCAATTCAGCTTGCATTTGTGTTTTTGATGATTAATGATAGTTAAACTACATTCAATGGTAAGAGATTAATGAATTTGAAATTTTTACGTCTAGTTGTGGTTTAATTTATGCTTGCATTTGTGTTGAAATTTTAATCGGTTTGTAGTTAATCAGCTTCACTCTAATAGTCAAGGGAATTTGAAATTTAGGTCTTATTTGTGATTTATTTCAGTTGAATGGTAGCTGATTTGGAGTTAATCAGACACGTTTTTGTTATTCAGGCGATTTGAAAATGTAGGTCTTAGTGTTGCTGAAATCAACTTGCATTTTGTTTTTAATGACTTTTAAATAATGATAACTAAACTATGTCGAGTTGTAACTTTGTAAGCGGCGTTCCGCTTTCATTATACAAGCGATTTTGTTAAGTTAATTCTTATTGTTCAACTCAGCCTGCATTTGTGTTTGTATTAAACTATGTTGAATTGTAATCAGTGTGTAGTTAATCAGCTATATTCTTATTGTACAAACGATTTCAAATATTTAGGTCTTATTGTTTGTGTTTTACATAATTAATGACGATTAAACCATATTGAGTTGTAAGTTTGTAACGGTTACATTCTCATTATTCGAACAATTTTGAAAATTTAGGTCTTATTACTGCTCCTCTGCTTACAACTTAACCTGCATTTGTGTTTGTAACGACTAATTATAATTAAACTATATTAAATTGTAATTCGTGTGCAGTTAATCAGCTACAAGTTATCTCCGGTAAAAATCAGGTTTTGGAGAGGAAACACAGTCGGTCTACTTCAAGTCACAGTGATCCATCCACCCCGCGTAACGTGAATGTTATCGAGGATTTGAGAATTAATTCTCTGCTATATACTCATGTGATTGCTTTCACATTATTTGAGCTTGAAACCATTACCAAAAGCTTTAGGTCTGATTATATTCTCGGGCAAGGTGGTTTCGGCGCTGTTTACAAAGGTTATATAAATGAGAATGTTAGGGTTGGTCTCAAATCTTTACCTGTTGCGGTTAAGGTCCTAAAATAAGGAAGGTCTTCAAGGTCACAGGGGAATGGCTTGTGAGTTAGCAAACTTACTTTTGCTTTCCTTTTTTGACTTATCGTGTTGTTCTATTATATCGTTAGATTGATATATGTAGGATTGATTTTGTTTTGTATCATATTATTTGGCAGACGGAAGTTAATTTCCTTGGTCACTCAGACATCCTAATTTGGTGAAGTTGATTGGATATTGTTGTGAGGATGATCACAGGTTGCTCGTCTATGAGTTCATGTTCAGAGGAAGCCTCGAGAATCACTTGTTTCGAAGTAAGCATCTTTTTCCATTTCATCTTCACTTTTTTACAGTTAATTATTATTATACGTCCTTTCATTCTTGCATCAATATAAGTAAAATTATGGTAAATATGTTAAAATAGTGTTGTGGTCGTGTCTTTTGTTTCATTCTAACAGCAATTAATGACGTTTGTCAGCAATAAAATAGTAATATCATCATACGAGTGAGAGTGAGAATCAGTTGACCTAGGAATTTGAGCCACATTCTTTTTCAGAATTAGGTTCGATTATTCAATGCGTAGTGATAAATTTTGTTCATAAAATTCCTAATCGGTTTTGTCTGAATGACTGTAAATATATATTTTATCTTAAAAGGATGGATTCACAGAAAGTTGCTCAAAGTTTTTAGTGGTTACAATTCTTTTTAATGTCATTTGCATAGTTTACCCTTTTCGTTATTTATATGTCTATGGTTGTTCCTGACCCAACATCGATTTAATCTGTTTGCAATTAAGTGCTTCCAATTTTCAACTTTTTATTTTTGCAATATTTACGTTTCTCTTTTAATTATCTTTCCTTAAAGCCCGTATTTCCACTAGGCAAACCCTCTAGCTGCTCTCCTACATATAAAAAATTTATAATTGATGACAGACCTCAACGTCATTGTCATTAAAAATACGGACTACTACCGAAACTCCTATGCCCTTCTATCTTCATATTTCATTGTTCCCCGTTCAATGCTATCATTTTATGTAGTTTCTTTCTCTGCATCATGTCATTGGCTTTTACTTTGACCAATACTTTTTGATCCCATATCTATACTTTTTTTCCTTCTATTTTACGCAATATCTGCATTCATATCAGTAACAAAGTTCCGTACACACATTTATATGTATACACAAACTTATACCTAGATATGCATGCATGAATCTCTCTCTCTCTCTCTCTATATATATATATATATATGTATGTGTATATATATATATATATATATATATATATATATATATATATATATATATATATATATATATATATATATATATAATCAGCAATTTGGTGTTATCATTTAAATGCCATACCGACTAACGTGATTTTGCTTACTTTATTAGAGTTCTGTACAATAAATTCCTATATTAAATGCTTTAATCAAGTACAAACCTACTTAGTGTCCTGTATAATAATTTCCATGCTTTAATTATTATATCTATTATAAATTAACTCAATGTGCTTTCTTGACGTATTCCAGAAACATCTGTACCATTAACATGGGCAACAAGAATGATGATTGCTCTTGGGGCAGCAAAAGGTCTTGCTTTCCTGGTGATCGGCCTGAATTTACAGGGATTTCAAAACTTCAAACATTTTGTGGATTCGGTATACTTAGCTCTTCTGTTTTACATATCAAGTAAATTTAATTAGTTAATCGAATATATAATAAGTAATGTAAACCTATCAGGATATAACAGCTTAGTTATCTGATTTTGGGCTCGGCAAAAGCTGGACCTCAAGGGGATGAGACCCATGTATCACCTAGGGTTATGGGTACCTATGGTATTCTATGCTGCTCCTGATATGTATGACTGGACGGATTTTCAGTTTCCCCGCAGTAAGTTCTCTTCTTTAAACATTGAATTTTATTCCGTCCTTTCTTTGGCAATCATAATTCTGCATTTTTCTTCAGCAAAATGAATAGTCATATTAAATAACTACAGTTGTAGAGTAACATCGGCACATAATTTATAATTCTATATCAAATTGGGAATGTCAAAAGTTTGTATTGAGGAGAAGCCAGGCTCTTTTGGTTTATTGGAAATATTTTTCATAGCAAAAAAAAAATTAATAACTGTGGCAACCATTTGCCCCATTACTCAAGATTAAACCATCTAAACATTATTATTTAGCGAATAAGTCATTTTAAGTTGAAACCGATATACTAGGTAGTAGTGATTTTTACCATATTTGTGAGATTACGAGCTCAAAATTTAACAAAATGGTTTAATAGTGTAACCATTTTGATTACATTAATTTGCATGTGGATTTAACCGCCATTTATTGTGAAATTTGGGTCAGTTTGGGTTTTATTAAAAAAAGAACGAGGTCACAATTTACAACCCATTTACTTATAAGTGGGTCGATACTGGTTATGTTTTATCTCTAATGGTCAGACCCAACACATACAAAAAATTATTCCGTCTTGACTTGTTATCCCATTTCCGATTTTCTCACCTCTAAACAGTATTTATTGGCCTATTTCCGAGATCTCCTATGGTTCATACATGTACTCTTTAGATTAAGTGACTTAAAGGGTTTTGTGGTATACTTTTAAGACGAAAACCATAACTTGATACAATCCACATAGACCTATATGTAATTTTACTCTACTCTTTAATTTCAAAGCTGACACGGATTCTGGTTTTATAACAGGACATCTATACCGTAAGAAGTGATGTTTACAGTTTCGGGGTTGTTCTTTTAGAGTTATTAACAGGAAGAAAGTCGGTCGACATAAACCAAGCCAGCCAAAGAACAAAGTTTAGTAGATTGGGCAAGACCGAGACTAAAAGACAAAAGAAAAATGTTACTAATTATCGACCCGAGACTAGAAGATCAGTACTCACTTAGAGCAGCTCAGAAAAGCTTGTAGTTGAGGTATTACTGCTTTAAGCCATAATCCAAAAGCAAGACCACTAAGACCGATGTTGTTGAGACTTAGAGCCGTTACAAAGTAATAATACTACATTTGATGTTCCGATGATCATTCGGCAGCAGCAGTAGCAGGTAGTGGTGGCAGTTACTCAGATTACAGGTTTGTTCAAACAGGAAGTAGTGGTGGCTGTAGAGCTAGAAATGTGAGCTGTTCTCCGGCAACTCCGACAGCCTTGCGGGTTAGATAAGCAAGTGGTGATGGTAACGGCAGCGGTGTTGGTCTGGAAACCTGGAATTTTGTCTGGGAACACCCGCCGACGGGTTTTAGGTAAGGAAGTTTTAAGTTCAAGTTGACTTGTTTTGTTTTATTGGTTTTTTAGATTGTTTGTAGATAATTTTTCAACGGTTGTTTCGGTTTGGTTTTTTCTCATATTGTCAACCTATGTACTGTGAAAAAGCTATACTAGGTTTTTCTTTTATACCTTATGGTTGGGAATTGTTTAAAACCTCATTTAGACTTGCTTAAAAATGTTATCATGTTCTTTTCGTCGATAACTATGGTTTATGCTTTTTAATGAGTTATCGAGTCAAATAATGTTATGTAAAAGATGAATGTACATGTTTTGCAAAAATCGACAGTGGGTTAAATCATTGGTCACAAACAATAAACTTGTTACCTTTCATTTTAGCTATATGTATTATGGCTATTAACTTTAAGAAAGAATATAACCTGAACAAATCACTAAACATACATTTTAATCGATTTAGGTTATGTTTTTACTTCTAACTAGTTCGTATAAACAAGACGGCAAACAAACGAAGTTCGTCTAAAGTGTTAGTTATATTGTATGAAATCACGTAAATCTTTTTATTCAAATATTTATAATGTTCGATTATTATTAAGTAATATAATATTAAGTTGTTGAGAAAATCACACAAAATTACAACACCTTAAAATTTTGAAATTATCATCAAATTCGAGACAATTTTTTCACGCTACTTTTTTCTTTTACCCCGGCGCGAGAACGGGATATTTTGAAATGAGTGGTGTGTATTAAGCCAAGTCTTCGCGCATATTAAAACCCGTTCTCGCGCAATGACGTGGGTTAATATATACCACTCATTTCAAAAATCCAGTTCTCGCGCCAGGGGTAAAAGACAAAAGTGACGCGAGAAAATTACCTCAAATTTGGTGATTATTTCCGAAATTTTAAGATGTCAGATAATTAAATTCGTGATTTTCTCTAAGTTGGTTATATTGATACGCTAGTTATCTACAAAAACTTAAAATTTGTTGAGAAAACTAGTTTTCAGCTGACAAAACAGAAGAGCAGAAAATTTAAATTTTTGTACCGTTACACCATTTGTCCAGCCACCTCTAGAAAATACCTAAAGGGTGCCACTAAAAATTTAATTAAACAGCTCAAGGCAATAGTCTATGTCATATTTTCAGATGGTGCGTGTCGACACAAGTCGCAAAAAATGACGAAGAAGTTGACCGTTTATCATTACCGTCAAAGGAATACATTAATAACAACAATAAATAGCTCTATTTGGTTAGGATTATTACAAAGACAACACAAGTTTGAGGATTAAGAAACTAATTTTCACCCCCGCATAAAACGACTTATATAGTAATCTACATAGATCCTAGATGCAGTCAAGTCTGCCAATCTCCCAATACCAAGAAAACAAAATTGTATTGGTCAGATAAAGCTTTTCACTACTCAGCTACATAATACATACCTTTGAAATCAAATTTCATGTGTATGCCTTTTTAATTAATTGATTAATCACCTGACACGTAACTCTTACCCTCGTAATACCTTCTCTCACTTTCTCCCTTCCTTTCGTTACGTTTCTGAAAGAAAAAGAAAAAAAAACTAGTCAACGCGTAAATCCATCTATGTGTTATAGTTATTGGATGTGTTTTTAAAAACTAAAACGGATAATCAGTGGTAATATAGTAACTGAATGTGCATCTGTTGTTTGACGTTGTCATGTCAAATAATCGCTGTTTTATGGTGACCAAAAAGGACATTTTATATAATGTTAAAACATTGAAAGTTAAAAAAGGACATTTCATTTCAAACATCTAAACACCCTAAAGTAAAAGTCGTAAATTATTGGGCATTTCGGGCTCATCAATCACTACAAGAAACTTGATAACAGACATCCCGTGATGTTTTAACTTTTAAGGCATGTTTTATGGAACAGTTTTTGAGCTTTAATATGAGTAACAAATATTGCAAAGTGACCGAGTATGACAAAATGCATATCAAGATAATGAAATGGAACCTGATAAGCTTCGTGATTTGATACGATCCTCTTTATTATTGTGCTAGTAGTGATGTCCAAAGGACTTTCTAACACTTTAAATACATCCAAACTTCTTGGAACATCATATGGATCACGGTCATCCTGTGAGATTAATGACGAAATATGTTCACGTCTGAGAAGCAAAAGAGACTGAATAAAACCATAGTATTAGCAATAAACTTTAACGTACCTTTTCAAAATCATCATCTTCTGCTACTGTCCCATGGACAACCAAAGAGATATTGAAGGTTGTGATCTGCATCATTTGGTTTAGAATAAGAGTTGTAAAATATGCATAGTGAAATGTCAGTTACAGCATTACTCTTTAGAGTTGTACATAAAAAAAAAAAAAAAATAGAAATAAAATAGTAGTTTTAAAATATGTAACGGAAATCAATTCAAAAATTACAGCAACACGTTTGACCTCACGGACAAATGTCACACTATTTAGGGAGCGAGAGAGAATTATGTAACTCACCATATCTTTGAAACCTCCCATGGAGCACCAATAATCACCTCATCCACATACCGACAAGCCAAAACGCTTAAGCTTCGTTCATGAAGATTCATGATTGGACGATGTGCTCCTCTATTGGCACTGAATGAATAATCAAACAACAAAACAGGATATGAGAAAAAAGTACCATAATACGTTATGAAACACTTCATGTAAGCTTCGTAGCCAAAAATCATACGAGAGACTAAAGGTGGCAAAATGGGTAAATTGGGTAACGGGTTCAGGTTGGGTTGCTTCGCAAACACTTTCCTGTCCACCTTTAAAAAACTTCAAAATCGAATGAACTGACATAGTTCTTTATATGGTAATTCATGTCCTGATAGAATCATACTTTAGCAACTATCGTCCCACCAATGAGACAAAAATATCTTTCAGTGTTAATAAATCTTAATTCAAAATCTAATTATTAACAATTTTAAAGTTACATTCAAAAAAGTAAATTTTAATTATCATAAAGAATATTGTTGTCTTTCGACAGAGAGGGATTTTGTATTCATTTTTCATACTGTATAGAATATACAAGTGAAAACTTGCTTCTGTTTAGTACATAATCTAATAAAGTTAACGAATTTACCGTTAACAAGAATAAGCAATTAAGCATATTAGAGAATCGGGAAAAATAAACACATCAATCATACCTAACAGTTTGATCGGTGTGAATCCCAACAAGTAGAAAATCTCCAAGCCCACGAGCTAGTCTTAAAATCTGTGGAAACGCAATTATGTTTGGTTTTAAGATTTGAATACATGAGATGCATAAACCACCTCAAACATGACTTTAAACAACAAATTTTCTTCAATATATCAACTAATGGTTATCCTGATTATGGAAGTCCTAAAAAACACTAGTTTGTTGCGTAAGACGGAATTAGCCTACCTCCACATGTCCAGCATGGAACAGATCAAATGCACCATCTATATACACTATGCGAGCATCAGGTCCAGCTGCCTGTACCAAAGCAGTAAGAGCAAAAAACATGAGTTAAATATCGACGAGTCTCCATATGGCACTAATGGTGACAACAAAGGTTAGGTTTCTACGATGTTCACTAAAGTTTCAAGTTACATATCCTCAATCCCAGTTGATGTCCCCATTAGTATTGCATAAATGTCAACTGCAGTAAGCATAAAAATATCTCCGTTTCGGTTTCTTAAATTGGTTAACTTTTTATTGTCTTTTGTTTAATTAGATATGTACTCTGCTATTTCATGAATTATCACCTTTTCATTAGAAAACTGAACAATCCTGCGAGACGTAGGAAGAAAATGAGAAACACGGGTTCCGCTGCCAGAGCCAGCATCATCATATTTCTGGTTGTGACCAGAGCTAAATTGTCTTTGCAAGGAAGCATGACTAGGGCTCTCACTACTCCTCTCTCTTACACAAAGAAGCATCCGCCCTGACATAGTAACATCCTTAAACAATTAAAAGTTAAAACTACTTAATAACAAATTATTTCCAGTTTTGCTCCGATCTAGTTGGATACTGGGAAATAACAAAGTAGGTCAAGTAGGGCACGTGACGTGATGGCCTTTTGAAAAATGTAAAATCCAAATTCACTTAACTTGATTCATCAGCAAGAAACTTTTAATTCCTAGTAGCAGACAAGTAGAAGAAATTTTCCAGTATTAATGTTGTTACTTGACTTGATTTCAGAAACTTATTCAAATAGAATAAACAAGAACAGCATATATAAGAAATCTTAGTCAACACAACCATAGAAAACCCATGCATCTAGCATTGGTACAAAAAAAAATCCTAAGCGTCCAGATGATATTTAAGCCCGTGAAGCCAACAGCCCAATGCCATATACAAATTTTGGTCTATAGAAGTTTAGTTTATATCTTTTTCTGGTTTAGTGGGATAACAGACGAAAAATGAAGGAAAATAGCCGACGGTTCCATGTTCTTCCAATTATTGCATATATATATAGTTAATATATAGTGCAAGTCGATGTTTGGTAATTATAAGCCTAATTTCAAAGCAGAGCATTACACATACCAACAATGTCCGTGCTTGATACTCCCGTTCTCTTTATCTGTTTATATCGACCAGCTTTCTTTGCAAGCTCATATGCATCAGTTCCATCAGGGAGAATGCATGGATCATCTCCATGAATAATATAATCAATATTGTACTCGTCAAACAGCTTCCTCATAAATTCTTCAGTTATAGCATAAGGTGCATCAGGAATCACTTCATCAACCCACTTCACAGCACTAACCATAAGCATCCTAAGATAAGAAAACCAAAGTAAAAACCAAATTTTTATAATGTATTTGATACTATAGCTATACTCGATGAAGCATTTATATTAATTCATAGGATAAATGATCCTTACTTTTTGTTTACTGATGTGCATAATATTCATTTTCAATTATACATTTGTAGAAAATCGTGTTCAAGTAGAAGAACAATTGAAGAAAACAAGAAATCAATCAGAACCAAAAAGAAAGAAACCTAACAGCTACTAGACTATATATATAATATCAGGAAAATGCAAAATATAAAACAATGAATACAAGATTAAGAACCTATCATTGTACAACTGATGAATTGATGCAAGTTTGTTCCTTAATCGCTTACACATTACTCATAACACTCCATAGAAGGTTCCTAATCTAAGGAGTTCAATGGATAGTAAGACCTCCTTACAAAAGGAGCATAGTCCTCATTTTAATCACCGGTCATGGAAATGAGACAGTGTAATCTTATGAAGCACAAGGTCTTATTTCCATGTTTTGAATGTTCTCCCAATATATTATCTAGTGTTCCCTTTAAGGATTACTTCACTCAATGGGACTAATCGTTTTCATTAAGGCCAAACAATGAGACGACTCCTCACCCTTCACAAATTTAAAAATTAAACAACTATGGACTAGTGCACTAGAACAACTATAATGCTCACAACCTCAAAGTATTGATGTCAAATAACTCCAAGGATAAAAAGAAACAGTAAAAGAAAGCACTGGCTGACATTGCTCAGGCAAAAGACCTACAGACCTATTTCATTTCAAGTTCAAGTTACTCCAATCCACTCTATTAATGGGATCTATGTTTAACAAAACAACAAATCATCGTAAATCTAAACCTCTATGAATAATTTCCAGGAGGTATCATTAGGTTGAATGTTGTTTTTTGTTTAATTTGGAGACTGAAGTATGTATCTACCATCTAGTCCGTGTTGTTTTATGATGATATACTATAACAATATAAAGCAACAAAGAACTAGTTACAGACTTCAATCTCGAAATTAACATACAAATACAACATTACACCTAACAATACCAACTCCGATGTCAAAAACAGCACAATTTCACAACACAGAATAACTGAAATCTGAAATCAAAAAACCTAATGCTATATATTTAAAGCAACAATGTACTAGATGCAGACTTAAACAACATTACACCTAATATGATACCAACTCCTATCTCAAATATATCACAATTTCATAAAACAAAATCACTAAAATCAAATCCGAAACTGAAATTGTTAAACCTAATGCATCAACTACATCATAACAGAACAATGACGAACTGTATACATACTTCAATCTTCATTCTCCAAAGTAAACAACAAAAAAAGCAATTAATCGAATAATAATTATATCTCAATCAGATAAAACAAAATCACTGAAACCGAATCGAAACTAGATATACTTCAATCTCTAATTTAAACACACAAAAGCAGTATTACACCTAATATGATGCCAACTCCTATCTCAAATATACCACAGTTTCAAAAAGCCAAATCACTAAAATCGAAACCGAAACTAAAACACTCTGAAAACCTAATGCATCAACTACATCATTACAGAAGCTGAAACCGTATCGCAATCGAAACTACAACAACATCTAACTAGCTACAAAAAACAGCATTACATTACATTCCGATCTCAAATCCTCACATACAACACAATTTCATAAAACCTAAACCGAAACCAAATCGAAAACAGAAATGAGGCAAAAAACCTAACCAAACCTTTCATGAAGAGGAGTAACAGGAGGACCTTTATTAACAGTAATTTCAGCATCACTAACAACGCCAACAATCAATTGATCTCCGAGAGCTCGAGCTTGTCGTAACGCGTTACAATGACCGTAATGCATCATCGAAAAACCGTCCATGTAGACACGAATTGGACGTTTTTTCTTCTTTTTTGAGATGATTTGTAACGGCGAGAGTTCCGGCCAAACGGTGCAAACGCCGACGAGTGATATTCCGGCGAGTAAACCGCCGATTAGCCATGTGGTGAGGAATCGCTTGGAGGTTTCTAGGCCTAATGAATCTGAAGGCATTTTTTTGTTTGTTGGAAAAAAAATGGGTGATATGATTTTTTGGTGTATGTGTATGGTATATCAGTTAATGGTGTGTGTTGCTTTGCTTTGCTTTGCTTTTATTTTATTCTTTACTTTTCTTTTTTTATATCTTTTTTTCTTTTTATATTCTCACAGACAAAATTGGCTTTTATTCATACAAAGGGGTGTTTGTTTCGTAAACTGTTTATGTGCTTATATAAATTTTGAAAAGTTTATAAACCCATTTTTTTTCAGTTTATAATCTTATTAAGTTGAGTTATGGTTTATTTAAAGTCGTAAGCTCAACTTGATAAGCTCATGAAAAAATTTACATAAGCTCATAAGCCGAAACAAACACATCGAGTAAATTACATTTTGTCTTGTGGTAATATTAGTGTATTTAGTTGTTAAATGAGAAAAGGTTTCGAGTTTATTTTTGTTATGACATAACTGAAAATGAACTTACAAGTTTCCACATATTCATTAATACACTTATAAAATATGAAGATAATTGTATCTTAGTTATTTTACTTCGATCATAGATAGTATGATAAGTCTTGTATAATAATATAACAAGTATTTTAGATATTTCCCGAATAGATTAATAAATTGATTATTTAGTCGGTTCATAACTAATTTGTCAACTCATTCTCTCCTATTACCTTCATCTTTATACAGTCTTGTTGGTTAAAGATAAAACATACCCCGAAATGACATTTAGAGATAAAATATAACATGATTCAGCCATTCCGAAGTAATTGAGTCAAATATAATGAAACTGCTAATCAAAAAGAGGCACCAAGAAGGATGATAAAGACATCAAGACCTGAACAAAAATCAGCGAAAATAGTAGTTCCAGTTTCCATTGGCCAGCCTTAATTGGATTATTTGCTATCAGACTATCACTTCAACATCATAATATCCCTAATTTAACGACATAGATACACACACAAACTCTACGGAAATAAATATATTATAACAATCGTGAAAAACAAAACAAAAAAGAATTCGGTGTAATTACTTGCCTACCTACTTTAGTACTTAACACCAAACAAAAAAGTAGAAAGCAGTTCCTCCTATTCTCATCAGAAAGCTTTTCAATCCTAACAGCAATCTCTCTCTTGATCATGGACAAATTGTAGTCCAAATGACTAAAAATACACGGAGATCATTACTTGCAGATCCTCGTTACCTGGAAATCATGTCCAGATAAGCAGATATACGTTCTTTTTCTTCCATCAAATAAATTACACCCCTTGAATTTAACAAGGAACCAGAATTAATTAATTCATTAATTATGGGTTCACATTGCAATCAGTCAGGAAATTTTTCGGGATTTAAGTATTTTCTCCAGTAAACTTTATAGGTTGAAATGCCGAGTTCAAGCCAGGGTTTCATGTTGCCGTTGAAATGTAATACAGCTGCTTTTTTAATAGCTTCATTACTAATACCGTAACTATGACCTAATCCAGATAACATCCATGTGTCATCGAGATTGACGAGTAACCCCTGAAAGGTTAACATAGTTGCTCCTATTGTAGTTGCTTCGCTCAAGCGCTGTTGATAACAAAAAAAAGGTGATTTGTTAGTAAAGATGACATTTTTTTTCCTTTACCAATATTTAAATGCTTTATTTTGAATTGTGATGATAATTTTAATTGGGGTGAAAAGGGTTATCCGTCACAAAATATGTCCATTTTTCTATTTTAGTTTGTCTTTAATTTAGGACGGAGGGAGTATTAATTTTTAGAAGTAAACAATTATTTTAGGACTAGTTAAAAACGTAAGGTGGACAATAATTTCGAGAATCAGGGATTATTTTTACGCTTTTAACCTGTAGAAGAAAACTCACCTTTTGTACCAAACGTTGATACGTTCTACTAACATCTTGTTCCTTCCACCGAACCAAATCAATTATGTTTAATCCCGACATCCACGTACACGTACTTGCATCATAATTTTCCTTCCCCAAGTAACTTCTTAATGCGCCAAATTTCACTTTACAAAACTGCACTGCTCCAATTACTTTCCCATCCATATCAAGACTCCACAATGCAGACAAATCACGCTGGACAACAATATCATCATCAAGAACGACAACTTTCTTCAAAGTAGGGAATATCTTTGGAAGTGCATAGTGCCAATGAGAAAAACACTGAGATATATTCTGTTCTACTTTCTGAAGCTGACGTGAAAGAGACACGTAATTCTTGGGGCATTGATGAATGAGAAAACATAGTTTTATCTAGGTCGAGATCTTCAATGTTTAATACTTGAATTGTAGCTTCCTTAAAAGTATTAGTGAAGAACCACATTTTCATGGAGAAGAAACTCTGTTTATCCGTCAACACGTGAAACACCTGCTTCCTACTGGCCTGAAAAATATACTCATAAGTCCTTGATATAGAAAGATATGCTAAGTAGTAGAGGTGGCAATTCTACCCATTTACTTATAAATCGGTTGGTTCGTGTAAAGTTTTACTCAGATGGGTTAAAAGTTGTATAAAAGATTACATTACTATTAAATTAATATAACTTATGTAATCGTATTTGGCAACCTTATTATTCAAAGAAAAATTCAAATTGGACAAAAAGTGGTGCAGGTCAATCCAACCCAACCTGACCCAACCCGTTTTAACCATTACAAAAAATTACCCATTTTAAACCATTACCCAAACCGTCTTACCTGCCCCATTAGCAAGTAGAGGTGACAACTGTGACCAATCTACTTATAAGCCGGTCAGTTCAGATAATTATTTATCTCCGATGAGTCAAACGAGTTAAAAAAAAAGGCAGCCGTAGGAAAGCAGTCAAACAGGTCGAAAGTTCTGTATTTTTAATACGTAAAAACTTCCTAAATCATTTTGTTCATATATAAGACTATTACTAAAATAATTTTACTTTTGTATCATATTTGACACCCTAACTATTAATTCAAAAAAACTGGACAAAGTGTTGCAGGTCGACCGACCCGACCCGTTTGACCTATATAAAAGATTTCCCATTTTTTAAACACTTAACCCCAACCTCCATATTGTCATCATGAATAAATAGATGAGAAGATCAATACGAGAACATACTCTTGCATTCATAACAGTCGAATTAATTACTACAGATGACGCCAGCACATTGTTGGAGAACATAACATAGTGATGCAAATCCGGATTCAATAAACTCTCCGACTGATCAGTATCATCCGGAGAAGTTTTAAAATACTCAACGGTTAGTCGCATTGAAAGACAGTGAAGACTCTTTGGGGTTGTTTGGACTGCAAGTTGGTAAAGAAAAGCACTCTGCTTCATATGAAAGTTGGCTTCATCTTCTGTTAAATCTGTTAGTTGCCTTAATTTTTTGTCAACGTTGTTACAGTCCACAGTAGCTGATTTTGCTTTCGCAATTGTAGTTTCCATCTTTTGCAGCTTCTTCTCAACCCTGATAACACCCACAAACTTTATTTAAATGTCCATGAAATTGAGAAAAAAAAACATATACCATTACTAGACGGGAATAGAAGGAAACAATATGATTCCTCTAATTTCTAG
>CAJVGC010000570.1:0-23528 GCA_910822075.1 Senecio squalidus | reverse complement strand
TGAAATATTTGCATATAAATTCATTTTTAGGTAATGGATGATGCATGCAATGAGTTTATGATGTAAAGACAGTAGTTTAAAAGTGTTTTTACCGAGTGGATTGTGGTTTGAAGATGATTGAAGTGGATCCTTGGAGATTTTAACCCAAAAAGCTTGAAAATAGACTTTTGACCCAAATGAAATGTTACCCTTTTCTTCCTTTTAGCTTGATGACGGTTTTGATGTGTTTATTTGGTTGGTTTACTGAGTTTGGATGTATAAATTTCTGGAAAACAAGGGTGTATGTGTTCTTGAGTGTTTGTAGCAAAGAGAGAGAGTGAGAGTGTTTGATTAAGTGAGTGTGTGTGTAAAATGTGTTTGTGGTTTTAAGTCATAAATCACTGGACTTTAGAAGGCCTTGGTGTGTCTTGGGTCGGGTCATAAGCATTGGGCTCGAGTTGGTCCATTAGATTAAGTTTTGCAAAAACATAAAAGTTGCTGAACTGGCCCCGAATGCGGCGCCAATGGACAACAGGCGGCGCATTCGGGCTGTTTCAGCCTTGTTCGTTTTTCGTTTGTTCCATTGTTAAGCGCTTTCGTTAGTTGAAAGTTTCCGGTTATTTTTGATAGGAACTTAGACAAGTTCACTAAGTGTTTACTTGGTATTAGGATTCGATTATGTGATTCCGAGTTCGATTCTACACGCTCGAGTTTACAAGACAAACAATAACGAGATAAATTCGAGTTAAGATAAAGATAGAGAATGCGGATTTTCACCTGAAATAGGACGGTTGTCACATTCTCCCCGGGTTGAAAAGAATTTCGTCCCGAAATTTAGTTCGCCTCATCGGAAGGAAGATCTTTGAATAAGTGCGGATACTTCATCTGGTCTTCACGTTCCCATGTGAATTCGTGACCTCGTCGGGAATTCCATCGAACCTTGACAATAGGGATTCGGCTTTGCTTGAGTTGTTTGACCTCTCGGTCTACAACCTCAAGCGGTTCCTCGATGAAATTAAGCTTGTTGTCGATCTGGACCTCGTCCAGTGGAATGACAATAGTTTCGTCCGATAAGCACTTTTTCAAGTGCGAGACGTGGAAGACATTGTGAACGTTGGAAAGGGCTTGCGGGAGTTGAAGGCGATACGCCACTGGGCCGATACGCTCGATTACCTCAAAGGGGCCTGTGTACCTCGGGCTTAACTTACCGCGTTTCCCAAAACGGACTACCCCTTTCCATGGCGATATTTTCAGGAGTACTCTATCGCCCACTTGGAATTCTAGGGGTTTCCTTCGGTTATCGGCATAGCTCTTCTGCCGAGTACGAGAGGTTTTCAATCTTTCTCGGATGGTAGTGATTTTGTCAATGGTTTCCTGGACGATTGTTAGTTGTCGATCGCCCGCTTCTAGCCAACACAGCGGGGACCGGCACTTGCGTCCGTATAAGGCCTCGAATGGAGCACACTTGATGCTGGCATGGTAGCTATTATTATAGGAAAACTCGATTAAGGGCAAGTGAGCGTCCCAACTTCCTCCGAAGTCAACTACACACGCTCTCAGCATGTCTTCAAGTGTCTGAATTGTCCTTTCACTCTGACCATCGGTCTGAGGGTGGTAAGCAGTACTGAGGTCTAGTCGCGTCCCGAGCGATTTTTGAAGAGCGTTCCAAAACCGGGACGTGAATCGACTATCCCTATCGGAAATGATGGAGAGAGGTGTTCCGTGACGAGAGATGATCTCGTTAATGTAGATCTGTGCGAACTTCTCCATTGAATGGTTCTCTCTTACAGGCAGAAAGTGTGCGGATTTAGTCAATCGATCCACAATCACCCAGATTGTGTCATTCCCTCTTGCCGTACGAGGCAATTTAGTGATGAAATCCATGGAGATCTGCTCCCACTTCCACATGGGGATCTCCGGCTGTTGCAATAGCCCAGATGGTTTCTGATATTCAGCCTTGACCTTCGAGCAAGTAAGGCACTTAGCCACATACAAGGCTATGTCCTTCTTCATGCCCGGCCACCAATAGTATTCCCGTAGATCCTTATACAGCTTGTCGGATCCCGGATGAATAGAGTATCGGGATCGGTGGCCCTCGTCCAGAATGAGCTTGCGAAGGTCCTCAGCTCTAGGAATCCATGCTCGATTCTTGAAGTAATGGATTCCGTCCGGTTTAAGCTCAAATTCCTTTTCATGATTGTGCAGGGTTTCGCCCTTAAGGTTCTCAGGTTTCAATGCTTCCTGCTGAGCTTTAGAGATTTGTGATTGGAGGTTAGTTTGAATCTGGATCCCCAATGCTCTCACTCGAGATGGTTTAGCCCTTTCCTTACGACTCAGGGCGTCAGCTACTACGTTTGCCTTACCCGGGTGGTATTTGATCTCGCAATCGTAGTCGCTTAAAAGTTCGATCCATCTCCGTTGTCTCATGTTGAGCATTTTCTGTTCGAGGATATGTTGCAGGCTTTTGTGATCCGTGAATACCGTGCACTTAGTGCCGTACAAATAATGCCTCCAAATTTTCAGTGCGAACACGACAGCTCCCAGCTCTAAGTCGTGTGTTGTATAATTCTGTTCGTGAACCTTCAATTGTCTCGATGCGTATGCGATGACCTTTTCCTTCTGCATAAGGACACACCCCAGTCCTTGGTGAGACGCATCGCAAAACACTACGAAATTATCTGTACCCTCCGGTAGGGACAGAATCGGTGCGTGGCACAGTTCATACTTCAGTTTCTGGAAGGATTCATCCTGTTGTTCTCCCCAGGTGAAGTCCTTATCCTTTTGGGTGAGTTCGGTCAGAGGCTTAGCGATTTTCGAGAAATTTTTAATGAATCTCCGGTAATAACCCGCCAATCCTAAGAACTGTCGGATTTCGGTGGGAGGAGGTAGCTGTGGAGTAGGTGGTGTCCTCTGCCTGGCTGCTTCAGCTTCTCGGGTACGTATCATTCCTTCACGTTCCAGTTGTCGCTCCCACGAGTAGTGGTCCATCATCGAGGTGCGTGGAGCCTCAGGAGGTGGGTGACCGAACGGAAGGTGCGAAGGTGTGGGTCGGGATGATCCGGCCTGCTGTGCGGCCATCCGGTCGGGTAGCCGACCTGGAAGGACGACCTGCTTGCGTGCCGTCATGACGACACGAGGTCCACGCCGTTGGGGCGGTGCCTCAACGGGTGCCGGTGGTGCGACTGGTAGCTCAGTCCTCGGGCTGGAGGTACCCATGCTGCTGGAGTACGCCATCGAGCTCTCCTCAGATGGGTCAGTCGTCTGATGACGCTGACTCTCGGATGCTGCAGGATCCTCAGATGGTCCGGGGGAGGACGCTAGTCGTGAAAGTGAGCGGGACTGAGATCGTGAATGCGATGACTGAGACATGTCGGATCTGCGAATAATACGTTACGTGAGTACAGGAATTAAGGAAAAATGTAAACGAACATGCATGTATGGGTCAGTCACGTGAGAATCGGGAAGGAATAAGACCGGGAATTTTTGACTCGAAAACCGTTTGACAATAGCAATTACCTTCCGTTCTCGCAGAATTTATTTTGAACTAGGCATAGTTGATCAAGTTACGCCTAGTTAAAAGCAAACTATGCGATTGCGGAATTAATCTACTAAAGTTTGAAAGCTCGTGAAATGATTTTTCTGAAAAGCCTTGGTTATAGTTTGGTTTCAAAAATTTTGAAAAATTCTCAAAACCGTTTTCGCTATAACCAGTGCTCTGATACCAAGTCTGTCACACCCCGCTAAAGCGGAAACACGGAAGTGTGAAGAGCAAAGATATCATTACACGAGTTATAATAAAAACATGCGGTTTCAAGTCATTAATAAGCAAATAAGAGTTTACAGTTTAAGATAACCAAGTATTGAAAAGTACATCACGACATAACATAATAAATTGTTTGATAAAAATTCCCAAAAGCATGTTAAAAATAGGTCTTCTCCCGATTCATGACTTCACGTGACGTATCATGACCCATCCAAGTAATGCATCCCGTGACTTACACTTGATTTCCTGAAACAAGAGATAAAGTGTCAACTACAATAAAGTAGTGAGTGAGTTACAGTTTTCTAGTTCTCGACTAAAAAGGTTTGAGCTAAGTATATCTATACTTAGTAGATTCTAAAAGTTGAGTAAGACTTAAAGAATAGTTCGAACCACAACAGTTGAATAAATGATAGATGCGGAGGTCGTATAACTCTATACGCGCATAAAAAGTAAACTATGATTGAATTCATGTATAACGACTACTTGGCATAATAACTTAAGTGTTCACACTAAACCGATTAACCAACCGTGATGCCTCTTACCCCGACTACTACGGGGAGTCATTTCTGATCGAGTAATATGTACTTAAGTCGCCACTTAAGTAAGGAACGGTCATTTCCTAAGTATCGATACCCATAATTACGCTTAACAAAGCTAATAGTGTGTGGTGAAAATTAGGCACTGAATTTATTTTAAAACTAGTAGTTGTCACTTAGAGTAGCTATATTCCTCAAGAGTCATGGTAGTTATACGATCAATCAAAGTACATGTGAGTGCCGAGAATGGCATTAAATAAGTTTAACATAGTTTGAATCAAGAGCCGAATAAAGGTGGCGAACCATTAGTTTATCATAGGCCAATCGGCCATAAAACTAAATAAGCATAAGTTTGTCAAAAATGTTCGATAGAGTTCATAAAAGTTCATTTAGATCTCTTGTTTCCCCCAAAAGATAATTGAAAACAGTAATTAAGTAGGGGATGTAACTCACGATTTGCGAAGGATTGCACAAAAGAGAGAGCGGTCGGAACGGGTCGAAACGGGTAGGAATCACGGAACTCCTAAGGAAATACCAAGATTTAATAAGTAATCATGTTTACAATCTTGTTAGGTAACAAAATGTTTTTATATTAAGTGTTGGTTTATGGTCTACCGAAAATCGGGCAGCGCTTCCGCGCCAAAATCATTAAGTCCATTTTAAAACACTTTCCCGCTTAACAATTTTTATAATCCAAAGTTTATATAATTACACCAAACAAAATGTTATGTAAACATGTTCAAATAGTCCCTTTTTATGCAACTTAAGCTCATTATAGATTATTTAACTCGGTTTGAAGTGATAAGTTCAAGGTTGCATTTAGTGGCGAAAACAACCCATTTCCCAGAATCTGGGTCGGGAATGCGCCGCCTGTGGTCCAAATGGCGGCGCATTCGGACCCCCGATTCTGGGAAAATCCGTTTTGTTGCTTGAAAACGTTAATTTGGTGGTAGATTTCAACATGCATTCATAGCTACATATAATTACATGATGTTTAACAGTTTCTTTCAAGTTTTTAACCACAAATTCATGGATCTAAACATGCAACTAGTAAAAACCCGTTTTTGTTCATAAATGATGAAATATTTGCATATAAATTCATTTTTAGGTAATGGATGATGCATGCAATGAGTTTATGATGTAAAGACAGTAGTTTAAAAGTGTTTTTACCGAGTGGATTGTGGTTTGAAGATGATTGAAGTGGATCCTTGGAGATTTTAACCCAAAAAGCTTGAAAATAGACTTTTGACCCAAATGAAATGTTACCCTTTTCTTCCTTTTAGCTTGATGACGGTTTTGATGTGTTTATTTGGTTGGTTTACTGAGTTTGGATGTATAAATTTCTGGAAAACAAGGGTGTATGTGTTCTTGAGTGTTTGTAGCAAAGAGAGAGAGTGAGAGTGTTTGATTAAGTGAGTGTGTGTGTAAAATGTGTTTGTGTGATGTTTTAAGTCATAAATCACTGGACTTTAGAAGGCCTTGGTGTGTCTTGGGTCGGGTCATAAGCATTGGGCTCGAGTTGGTCCATTAGATTAAGTTTTGCAAAAACATAAAAGTTGCTGAACTGGCCCCGAATGCGGCGCCAATGGACAACAGGCGGCGCATTCGGGCTGTTTCAGCCTTGTTCGTTTTTCGTTTGTTCCATTGTTAAGCGCTTTCGTTAGTTGAAAGTTTCCGGTTATTTTTGATAGGAACTTAGACAAGTTCACTAAGTGTTTACTTGGTATTAGGATTCGATTATGTGATTCCGAGTTCGATTCTACACGCTCGAGTTTACAAGACAAACAATAACGAGATAAATTCGAGTTAAGATAAAGATAGAGAATGCGGATTTTCACCTGAAATAGGACGGTTGTCACAACAACCAACTCAGGACCTTCATTATTAACCACCGGCTCAGGGTTTCCGGAACCCGAACCATTACCTTGGGCGGTGCCCTCTCGAAGTTGAGCTACAAGCTCGGGCATCATCGCCGCTAGCTGCTGAGCAATCATCTGAGCCATGTCAGGATTCGCATTATTCTCCACATTGTTCCTTCTCGCATTAGACGTATTCGCTCTCGCATTCTGATTCGCGGTATTAGCCCTCTCGTTCGCAGTAGCACGTCTAGCCGAACTTCGTGTCGCGTCTCTCCTCTTAGGCGCCATCGTCCTAAAATAAAAAGGAAAGAAATTCGATCAGCAAATGTGTGCAAAAACAAGGCCAACGCCACAAAATCAACGCGAAATAAACACGTATGAAAAATAGTGCACACATTGCAATCAGAGAAAATCGATTCAAAAAGCCTGGTCATAGTCCAAGTGATTTACTCAGTTAAAATCACTCGGTTCGCTATAACCTTTAGCTCTGATACCAACTTCTGTCACACCCCGCTTGGAAGCGGAAACGCGAGATGTTCCAGTTATAATATCAAAGTCAAGATCACAACAATATAACCGATAAGCAAAACAACAGATTAAATAGATCATGCCAAATTTTACAAAATACATCAAGTCAAAGGCGATAAGACGCCAAATACGATACAGCTTCAAAAGAAATCAACAAATGGATCGTCATGGAAATTACATAAACAAGATAAATTCAAATTCCACAAAAGCAAGCGATCCAAAAACAACTATGGCATGATCCAAGGAAATCCTCAATTTCCTGCAAAGCGTTAAAACGACATCAACAACATGTTGGTGAATTATTCGCAAATTTTAAGTAAAAAGTGACCCATCGATAAATTTCAGTAAACAGAGTAAGTTCAAAATCATATATCTTGTATTCATCCAAAAGTGAAAGGTACTATGCCTAAGTAGTCATACATCTCGAACCTGAACCAATCAGTTTAATCCCCTATCCTAAGGTGCGTTAAACCGAAGGCAAACAGTTTAATCATACAGTTTAAAACAAGGTCATAACATCCGCTCGTAGTAACAGCCTACAGAGGAATGCGGGTTAGGTACATAACCCAATACAGATCTATACATATGAACCACGGGCAAAAGCTTAACGAGTGTATTAGAGGGGAGCCACCATGGCTTAAACGCTTAAAACTAAGGCAGACCAAATTCACTGGTTAAACAAGATAATCAGTAAAGTTTCCGCATTTATGCAGACAGTTTAAAATACACAGACAGTTTAAAATACGCTTTACAGCCCAAAAGTATTTAAGACAAGGGCTACGAATAACTCACTGATAAAGCTTCAGCAAACAAATATCAGGTACACCAACACAGAGTTACAACTCCACCGCCTAAGTGCCTTAGAACAATAAACAACATAGTCTCAGTAACTCTATAAGTCTAGGTCCGGTTTAGCCTTGTCGGTTAAGATTAAGTTAAATAAGATAATCCAAATATTAATAAGTTTAAATGAGGTGACGTATTTAGAAGGCGATGTTCCGCGTCAAACACGATCGTCCGGAGAGATATCGGCATTCCACGTCATAATCGTCAATTGGAAAAGAATGATAATCCGAATCGAAAATGATTACTAGGAGTATCGCTTAATAGAATATCGTTATCAAGTTTCAAATAGATCGACCAAGGTCAACGGAACAACGTTGACTTGGTCAAAGTCAAACGTAAGGAATGTTGACTTTATAAAAGTCAAAGTCACAGATGTTGACTTATGAAAGTCAAAGTTATATTATGTTGACTTATGAAAGTCAAATGTCAATTATGTTGACTTATTAAAGTCAAAATCAATTTAAAAGTCCAAATTGACACTTTGAATAATTTGAAGTGTTTTCATACCAAAATGTTTAGAGTAAAATACCTTTTCAATACCATTTATAAAGTTTGCCGCAAAACATATTTGATGACTTAAAACGATGATCAAGTTGAGGCGAAGATTAATATGTCGCAAAGAGGTTGAAAACATCCGTTTTAAGTAATATTATGATATTTTCGATTGCGTTGGCGTCCTTGAGTCCAAAGACAATATTATTGCATAATATGTTACTTTTAAGTATCCAAGTGTTTTAATGTCGTAACAAGATGTGAAATGAATTTCGGCAGCGCTTCCGCGACGTATATTATTAGTCCAAATTTTATACACTTTCCCGCTTATCAACAATTGCACTTTAAATCTCAATCTTAATACATAATACAATAATAGGTTAATTACGATACTTTCGGTTAGATTACATTTTAATATGTTTCGTCCATTCTCAATCCAAATCCGATAATATAACAAGTGTTGGTCTAGTATTTACTCCTAACCGTTTTCAAGGCTAAAACCGAATAACGATGGATAATGGAAATGAAACGAAAGATTCTCAAAGATAATAATTATACCGTTAGCACCCGCAAGATTTGACAATAATAGAATCCGGAACCAAGGACTTCGGTGGCGTGGTACTGAGGTCAAATCCTCCTCCAAACACAAGACACTCACCGTTAATAAGGGTTCACAATATAACAAGTGTAAGGTGCAAATTAACGGGTTTACGAAATTTCCAGAATCTGGTCTACGACCGCGCCGCGGTGGGATGACTGCGCCGCGGTCGTCATCAGACGACTAAATTTTACAAAAATCGTTTTATGTTGGAAAATCATCTTTTTATGTAATAGATTCAAACATGCAAGTTCTGGAATCATCAAAACACTTTTAAACAACCATTTTGTAAAGCATTTCTCCATTTAATTCAAAGATCCATACACATTTTATAAAAATCTTGATTTCAAAGATTATTAACCATCAAATGTTATAAAAACTCATTTTCTTTAGTTAGATGATACATGCATTAAGTAAATCAAAAGAAAAACAGTAGAGATTAGTTATTATACCCCAAAGAAAATGATAGTAGGATGATCTAGCACGATTTGAAAATGATTCTTGATGTTTGATGATGATTTTGACCCGAAAATGATATAACCCAAGTAAACTTCCAAATGGATGACCAACCCTAGCTTCCCACGATAATGTACACGATTTGTAGTGGTGAAATTGGTGATTATTTGTTGTTTACTTGCTGGAATTACAGCCACAAGAAGGAAGAAATGAAAGGAAATATGGGTGTTTGTGTGTTTATGCTTCAAGAGAGAGAGAGTGTGAAATCTTGTGTGTGTAGGTGTTTGTGAACATGAAATGAGACTTGTATGACTCTAAAAGAGTCATAAATCTGCTCCACATGAGGTGTTGACACGTTTGGGGGCAGGTGTCAAGTGTAGGTTACATGCAAGTGATGACTCACAACTCAACAAAACATGTCTGTCCAGGGGATGACCGCGGCGCGGCCAGCTCACCGCGGCGCGCCCAGTCTATTTCCTGGATTTGCTCCGTTTTGTTCGTGTTGTCGATACGTACATGTATTCGCTTAGGATTCCCGATTGTTTTACAAATGAACTTAGTCAAGTTCATCATAAATGTTATTGGTATTATGATTCATTTAAATGATAACATTTAAGTTTAGGTTCAAGAAACGTACGATTTCGGTAAAAGATAAACAAGCGAAAAAGCACGGTTTCTCGAAGATAAAGAATACTTTAACCGACAAATTGGGCATAACCTCCTAACTTATATTCATGAGCATACTAACTAATTGGCACTTAGATAAAATCAACTTACGTCTCAAGGGACGAATCAAAATAATCACATAAAACCCGATTTTCAATAATAAATCGTGAGTAAAACAAAGCGAAATACAAGGGTCAAACAATTGCGAATAATATTAAAATAATGACGGTAACTCAAGTACCTCAAATAGACGGGACGTCACAGAATGTCTTAAGAATAGTATTTGAAGCCATTTAATCCATAAAAAACTCAATCAAATCAAATATACCATTTTAAAATCAAAACCCAAATTTGAAAAACCCATAGGTACTTTCAAAAACTAATTTTACAACACCGTACCGTACAATTCCGTTTCTAATCGAAACTTCCACACTACCCTAATAAACTTTAAAATTACCTATATCAACTATTCAAACCAATTTATACCCAATAAAACGCTTATTATATTGTAAAACCAAGATTACATCCCGTACGAGTTAGAATTACGTTTAGGTGTGTGATATTGATGTCAAATAATCCCCTACGTTACAATAGCATTAAGAATGTCTTAAAAATAGTATTTGAAGCCGTTTAATCCATAAAAAACTCAATCAAATCAAAAATACCATTTTAAAATCAAAACCCAAATTTGAAAAACCCATAGGTACTTTCAAAAACTAATTTTACAACACCGTACCGTACAATTCCGTTTCTAATCCAAACTTCCACACTAGCCTAATAATCTTTAAAAATACCTATATCAACTATTCAAACCAATTTATACCTTATAAAACGCTTATTTTATTGTAAAACCTAGATTACATCCCGTACGAGTTAGAATTACGTTTAGGTGTGTGATATTGATGTCAAATAATCCCCTACGTTACAATAGCATTAAGAATGTCTTAAGAATAATATTTGAAGCCATTTAATCCATAAAAACTCAATCAAATCAAATATACCATTTTAAAATCAAAACCCAAATTTGAAAAACCCATAGGTACTTTCAAAAACTAATTTTACAACACCGCACCGTACAATTCCGTTTCTAATCCAAACTTCCACACTAGCCTAATAAACTTTAAAATTACCTATATCAACTATTCAAACCAATATATACCCAATAAAACGCTTATTTTTTTGTAAAACCTAGATTACATCCCGTACGAGTTAGAATTACGTTTAGGTGTGTGATATTGATGTCAAATAATCCCCTACGTTACAGTAGCATTAAGAATGTCTTAAGAATAGTATTTGAAGCCATTTAATCCATAAAAAACTCAATCAAATCAAATATACCATTTTAAAATCAAAACCCAAATTTGAAAAACCCATAGGTACTTTCAAAAACTAATTTTACAACACCGTACCGTACAATTCCGTTTCTAATCCAAACTTCCACACTAGCCTAATAAACTTTTAAATTACCTATATCAACTATTCAAACCAATTTATACCCAATAAAACGCTTATTTTATTGTAAAACCTAGATTACATCTCGTACGAGTTAGAATTACGTTTAGGTGTGTGATATTGATGTCAAATAATCCCCTACGTTACAATAGCATTAAGAATGTCTTAAGAATAGTATTTGAAGCCATTTAATCCATAAAAAACTCAATCAAATCAAATATACCATTTTAAAATCAAAACCCAAATTTGGAAAAACCCATAGGTACTTTCAAAAACTAATTTTACAACACCGTACCGTACAATTCCGTTTCTAATCCAAACTTCCACACTAGCCTAATAAACTTTAAAATTACCTATATCAACTATTCAAACCAATTTATACCTAATAAAACGCTTATTTTATTGTAAAACCTAGATTACATCCCGTACGAGTTAGAATTACGTTTAGGTGTGTGATATTGATGTCAAATAATCCCCTACGTTACAATAGCATTAAGAATGTCTTAAGAATAGTATTTGAAGCCATTTAATCCATAAAAAACTCAATCAAATCAAATATACCATTTTAAAATCAAAACCCAAATTTGAAAAACCCATAGGTACTTTCAAAAACTAATTTTACAACACCGTACCGTACAATTCCGTTTCTAATCCAAACTTCCACACTAGCCTAATAAACTTTAAAATTACCTATATCAACTATTCAAACCAAGTTTATACCCAATAAAACGCTTATTTTATTGTAAAACCTAGATTACATCCCGTACGAGTTAGAATTACGTTTAGGTGTGTGATATTGATGTCAAATAATCCCCTACGTTACAATAGCATTAAGAATGTCTTAAGAATAGTATTTGAAGCCATTTAATCCATAAAAAACTCAATCAAATCAAATATACCATTTTAAAATCAAAACCCAAATTTGAAAAACCCATAGGTACTTTCAAAAACTAATTTTACAACACCGTACCGTACAATTCCGTTTCTAATCCAAACTTCCACACTAGCCTAATAAACTTTAAAATTACCTATATCAACTATTCAAACCAATTTATACCCAATAAAACTCTTATTTTATTGTAAAACCTAGATTACATCCCGTACGAGTTAGAATTACGTTTAGGTGTGTGATATTGATGTCAAATAATCCCCTACGTTACAATAGCATTAAGAATGTCTTAAGAATAGTATTTGAAGCCATTTAATCCATAAAAAACTCAATCAAATCAAATATACCATTTTAAAATCAAAACCCAAATTTGAAAAACCCATAGGTACTTTCAAAAACTAATTTTACAACACCCGTTTCTAATCCAAACTTCCACACTACCCTAATAAACTTGAAAATTACCTATATCAACTATTTAAACCAATTTATACCCAATAAAACTCTTATTTTATTGTAAAACCTAGATTACATCCCGTACGAGTTAGAATTACGTTTAGGTGTGTGATATTGATGTCAAATAATCCCCTACGTTACAATAGCATTAAGAATGTCTTAAGAATAGTATTTGAAGCCATTTAATCCATAAAAAACTCAATCAAATCAAATATACCATTTTAAAATCAAAACCCAAATTTGAAAAACCCATAGGTACTTTCAAAAACTAATTTTACAACACCGTACCGTACAATTCCGTTTCTAATCCAAACTTCCACACTAGCCTAATAAACTTTAAAATTACCTATATCAACTATTTAAACCAATTTATACCCAATAAAACTCTTATTTTATTGTAAAACCTAGATTACATCCCGTACGAGTTAGAATTACGTTTAGGTGTGTGATATTGATGTCAAATAATCCCCTACGTTACAATAGCATTAAGAATGTCTTAAGAATAGTATTTGAAGCCATTTAATCCATAAAAAACTCAATCAAATCAAATATACCATTTTAAAATCAAAACCCAAATTTGAAAAACCCATAGGTACTTTCAAAAACTAATTTTACAACACCGTACCGTACAATTCCGTTTCTAATCCAAACTTCCACACTACCCTAATAAACTTGAAAATTACCTATATCAACTATTTAAACCAATTTATACCCAATAAAACTCTTATTTTATTGTAAAACCTAGATTACATCCCGTACGAGTTAGAATTACGTTTAGGTGTGTGATATTGATGTCAAATAATCCCCTACGTTACAATAGCATTAAGAATGTCTTAAGAATAGTATTTGAAGCCATTTAATCCATAAAAACTCAATCAAATCAAATATACCATTTTAAAATCAAAACCCAAATTTGAAAAACCCATAGGTACTTTCAAAAACTAATTTTACAACACCGTACCGTACAATTCCGTTTCTAATCCAAACTTCCACACTAGCCTAATAAACTTTAAAATTACCTATATCAACTATTAAACCAATTTATACCCAATAAAACTCTTATTTTATTGTAAAACCTAGATTACATCCCGTACGAGTTAGAATTACGTTTAGGTGTGTGATATTGATGTCAAATAATCCCCTACGTTACAATAGCATTAAGAATGTCTTAAGAATAGTATTTGAAGCCATTTAATCCATAAAAAACTCAATCAAATCAAATATACCATTTTAAAATCAAAACCCAAATTTGAAAAACCCATAGGTACTTTCAAAAACTAATTTTACAACACCGTACCGTACAATTCCGTTTCTAATCCAAACTTCCACACTAGCCTAATAAACTTGAAAATTACCTATATCAACTATTCAAACCAATTTATACCCAATAAAACTCTTATTTTATTGTAAAACCTAGATTACATCCCGTACGAGTTAGAATTACGTTTAGGTGTGTGATATTGATGTCAAATAATCCCCTACGTTACAATAGCATTAAGAATGTATTAAGAATAGTATTTGAAGCCATTTAATCCATAAAAAACTCAATCAAATCAAATATACCATTTTAAAATCAAAACCCAAATTTGAAAAACCCATAGGTACTTTCAAAAACTAATTTTACAACACCGTACCGTACAATTCCGTTTCTAATCCAAACTTCCACACTAGCCTAATAAACTTTAAAATTACCTATATCAACTATTCAAACCAATTTATACCCAATAAAACGCTTATTTTATTGTAAAACCTAGATTACATCCCGTACGAGTTAGAATTACGTTTAGGTGTGTGATACTGATGTCAAATAATCCCCTACGTTACAATAGCATTAAGAATGTCTTAAGAATAGTATTTGAAGCTATTTAATCCATAAAAAACTCAATCAAATCAAATATACCATTTTAAAATCAAAACCCAAATTTGAAAAACCCATAGGTACTTTCAAAAACTAATTTTACAACACCGTACCGTACAATTCTGTTTCTAATCCAAACTTCCACACTAGCCTAATAAACTTTAAAATTACCTATATCAACTATTCAAACCAAGTTTATACCCAATGAAACGCTTATTTTATTGTAAAACCTAGATTACATCCCGTACGAGTTAGAATTACGTTTAGGTGTGTGATATTGTCACACCCCGCTAAAGCGGAAACACGGGATGTGAGAGCTGGAATATCATTACACGGTCATAAGCAAATATAAACGATTTAAGTCATTTCCATTAAAAATTTAAATGGTTCAAGATACAACATTTCAAAAGCAACCAAGTAGTTCGCGATTTAACTTAAAGTACAAATACAAGTTTTAAACAATAATTCCCAAAAATATGAAGGTCTTTCCCATTAAGCGCCTCACGTGACCATATCGACCCTCCTTGCCATGCATTCCGAATGCTTACATTAATTTCCTGAAACATAAGATAAAGTGTCAACTACAAAACGTAGTGAGTGAGTTACAGTTTAGAGTTTGATAGAATTTCCAAAGATAGTAAGTTACCAGAAATAGAAAGTTACCAAAGATAGAAAGTTTCCAAAAATAGTAGTAGATGGTAAAAAGTTTATAAGTAAACGAGTAAAGAGAATAAATAAATGAACTCGCATAGTAGTTATAGCGGAAACCAGGCGCTAAAATAATGTTTAAGCGGAAACAGGCGCTAAAATAATAGTAAAGCGGAAACAGGCGCTAAAATAGTAGTGAAGCGGGATCAGGCGCTAAAATAAGTATATGCGTATGGGATATGTGTTTAACTTAACTAAAGGTACCTTGTATCAATCACTTGGCATAATATAAGTAGTAAGTATACACTAAACCGATTGTATGGTCGAGAAACTAGCCCAAAAATATTTAAGTAAGTGATTCAATAAGTGAGGTAGTAATATGTACTTGGGACGCTAACCCTGAGTAAGGAGTGACCCCTCCTAAGTATCGATACCCATATGACTAACGGCTAATGCTAATAGTGTATAAGAGAGAGAGATCCAAAAACGGGCATTTGATTAAGGTAATTAAAACATTAAAGAGATCTTACGGGCTTATACATCCATCAAGGATTGGTTACTAACAAGCATCCTAGTTTAGTTATCCTGCTAAGGCATTAACACAAATACGCATGATAGTTTGTAAGATTCAAGTTAAGATGTTTCAAAGATTCAAAGTTTAAATCAAGTTTCAATAAATAACAATAGTTTGCAAATAATGTTTGTAAGTTACAAGCATGATCTTATGTTTCCCCCAAATAATGTTTAAAAGTATAAAAAGTAAAACAAAGTGGGGTTGTAACTCACGGTTTGCGAAGAGAATTGAACTCGGAGACGGTCGGAAAGGAGCCGGGAATCACGGAATGCCTAAGAATTACCAATATAATTCAAAAGTTAACTTCTTATTATGTTCTTTATGTATGGAAGATATCGTGTGACTTTTGTTTGTAATAAAGGTTAAGTCCAATATTGTTCCGAAAATTTGGTCCGAAGCGAGTAACGTTGTGTTTAGTCCGAAAGTTTATTGTTTTTGATTATTACATCTTAAGTGCTTTTGCTTACTGAAGTGGTTTTATAATTTCTAGGGAAATTTGGGCAGCGCTTCCGCGCCCAAATTTCATGTCCAAAAATTACACAACCACTTCCGTTCACAAATCACCTAAAACACAATAATACATATAATATAGTCCAAAATAGTCCAAAGAGCCCAAAGTAAATCACCAATGTTATTAATTTTATTTATCTCAGTCCACAATTGATAGGGTAAAAGTCCAGAATGCAAACGTAAACTTAAAGCGAGTTAAAACGACGATTTTTGGGTGAACAGCAGCTCGGTGCTGCGCACCTGGGCACAGGTGCTGCGCACCTAGCTGCTGTCCATTTCCCGTTTTGTGTTTTTCTTGCTAAAAACGTTTTGTGACTTGAGGATTTCGACATGCAACTAGTAGATACTTTATAAAATGGTGTTTTCACAGTTTCTAAACAACTTTTATCCACATAAATCATAGGTCTAAGTATTATTTAGGTGAAAATCGTTTTTGTGTAAAAATGACATAAATCTTCACAAATACTCGTTTTTGTTGTTTAGATTGCACATGCAATTAGTTATTATCTTCCAAAACCTCATTTTAACAGTTTCTAAAACATTTTTATCCACAGATTCGTGGATTTAAAGGGTTTTTCGATTAAAAACGTTTTTGACCGTAAAAGTCAAAGATTTGTATAAAAACTCATTTTCAACCGTTAGATCTTACATGCAATTGGTTATTTATGTAAAAATAGTAAAAAGAAAGTAATCTACCGGAGCAAAAGCTTGGATGATGAGTTTTGGTCGGATTTGATCTTCAAAAATCTTTACAACGGTGGTCCTTTTCGAAATCTTTTGTTTCCTTTAGCTTCTTTGAATGTTATGAACGATTTGTATGGATGAAAGGTTGATTTTTATGGTGAAATGTTGCTGGGAATGAAGAACTTGGAAGGAAATTTTGAGAGAAAATTTATGTGTGTGTGTTTTTAGTGTGTGTTTTGATTTTTGATAAATGAAAAATAAAATGAATTGGTAGAGTGTTGTTAATCTGCTCTTGGGACAAAGGAAATGCAGTAATGACAGACCTAGAATCGATTTTTGATTGGTCAATGTGGGTGGTGAGTGTGTAAAACGAGAAAGGGACTAAAAATGTAACATTTTTGAAATTCTGGAGCCAGGTGCTGCGCACCCAGCCAAGGGGTGCTGCGCACCGGGCAGTTTTCCGAGATTTTTATTTTTCGTTTTCGCGTTATTGCTTCGTTGGACCTTTTTGTTAATTGAAAGTTCTTAAGTATGATTAGTTATGAACTTAGGAAAGTTCAAAAAGTGATTTTATTGGTATTAGGACTTATAATTTTGATTCCGGGAGTTATTCCGACACTTGATTCGATAAAATACGGATGAAGTAATTATGAACTAGAACAATACGAACACAAAAAGAGTAACGAAGGATTCGAACCGAGGAAGTAACTGAAGGAATTACCTGAACTTTGGACGGTTGTCACACGAGTGAACATGATAAAGGAGTAACTAGAGAATTGAGCCGATAGAATAACCAAACGAGTTCCTGATTTTTAGACGGTTGTCACATCATCCCCGGGTTGAAAGAAATTTCGTCCCGAAATTTGACTCGTCACATCAGGTGGAAGTATCTTCGAACAACGAGGGTACTTTTGACGTATCTGGTCTTCACGTTCCCACGTGAATTCGTGACCACGTCGGGCGTTCCAGCGAACTTTGATGATAGGAGCACGGCTTCGATTGGGTTGCTTGACCTTTCGGTCTACAACTTCGAGCGGTTCCTCGATGAAATTGAGCTTGCTGTTGATTTTGACCTTGTCGGGTGGGATGACGAAGGTCTCGTCGGATAGGCACTTTTTCAAGTGTGAGTCATGGAACACGTTATGAGCGTTGGGAGGAACGGGCGGAAGTTGGAGTCGACAAGCTACAGGATCAATGTGCTTGATGACGTCAGACGGTCCGGTGTACCTCGGGCTTAGCGTTCCGCGCTTCCCGAAGTGGGCTACCCCTTTCCATGGCGACGCTTTGAGAAGGACTCGATCGCCGCCCTGGAACTTGAGGGGTTTCCTTCGGTTATCGGCGTAGCTCTTCTGCCGAGTACGGGACGTCTTCAATCGCTCCCTGATGGTCGGTCTAAGGTAGGCTGCGCTAAGATCCAGTCGCGCGCCGAGAGGTTTCTGAGGCGGTTCCATAAGTGAGACGTGAGCGACTATCTCTGTAAGAGATGGTGGATAGGGTGTACCGTGGCGAGAGGTGATCTCATGGATGCAACTTTGTGCGAGCTTCTCCATTGAGTGGGTTTCTCGTTTCGGCGAGAAGTGAGCGGACTTAGTCGAACGATCCACAATTACCCAAATTGTGTCGTTACCCTTTGCCGTCGCGGGTAACTCGGTAGTGAAATCCATCGGGTTTGCGTTTGAACTCCGCCTCATGGTTGTGTAAAGTTCCTTCCTTTAGGGTTTTCAGGCTTCAATGTTTCTCGCTGAGCCTCGGTGATTTATGCTTGGAGGTTAGTCTGAATTCTGGATACCTAATGTTCTAACTCGAGTTGGTCTCACCCCTTCCCTTCCGGCTAGGGGTGTCTGCTACTAAGTTTGCCTTACTCGGGTGGCATTTGATTCTCGCAATCGTAGTTACTCAGCAGTCCGATCCATCTCCTATGTCTTATGGGTGAGGTGTAGGCAATGGCTTTGTCCTTCTGAGTGAGTTCGGTGAACGACTTAGCGACTTTTGAGAAGATCTCGTTGGACCTCCGATGGTAGTCGTCGGGGCTCGACATTTCTTGATCGCTTCTACCTTAGCCGGGTCCACATGAATCCCTTATTGGCTAACCACGCGACTGAGAAAGTGTACTTCTCGGAGTCAAAACGCTTACTTGGAGAATTGGGCGTACAACTTCTGTTTTCGAAGGAGTCCAAAAATGAGTTTCAGGTAGGGCCTACCACTTGGTTCATTAAGTCCATGAACACTGCTGGTGAGCTGGTTAGGCCGAACGGCGTGTGACGTCCCGTCTATTTGAGGTACTTGAGTTACCGTCATCATTTATATTTTATTCGCAATTGATTTCGACCCTTGTATTACGCTTTGTTTGCTCACGATTTACTGTTATTGAGTATCGGGTTTTCGTATTTACTGATTTGTCCCTCGAGACGTAATATTATTACTTTATCTAAGTGCCAATTAGTTAGTATCCTCATAAATATAAGTTAGAAGGTTTATGCCAAATTTGTCGATTATCGGATCCTTTATCCGCGAGTTATCGCACTTTTACTCTTGTTTACTCTTTTACCAAAATCGTGCGAATCTCGAAATCAAAAGTGAAATTTTAATATTAAATGAACCTAATATAAAGTAAATCAAAGTATGAACTTTCCTAAGTTCAACGCAAAAAGAATCGGGAACTTTCGACGAACGAAACTCCTTAACGATCGCGAAAACGAAAATCAGGAAATGCTGGAAATCACCCGGTGCGCAGCACCAGGTCATAGGTGCGCAGCACCACCTTGCCAGAATTCAAATATTTTACACTTTTGGTCCTTGCCTCGTTTTTGTAATAACCCAACCAATCAATGAACGACCATGTGCTCTTTTACTGCCTTTTTGCCTGCCCCAAAGTGTATCATTACACTACACCATTATCTCTTTTCATTTTCTTTTTCTTAATTCCAAAACACACACTCAAAAACACCTAGTCCCATTTTCTCTCTAGTTTTTCTCTCTATCAAACCCCATTTCCAGAAGTTTATCACCATCAAAATCCATTTCTAATCCATACAAAACGTTCTAGACTTCAAGAGAAGCTAAGGGGTGTTGTTCATACCGAAAAAGGACCACTTTTGCAAAGGTTTTGAAGCTCAAATCCGATCAAACTCATCATCCAAGTGTTTCCTCCGGTAGAAATCACTTTCTTATCACTATTTACTGTTTTTTATTAATTGCATGTTTGATCTAAGCCTTAAAAACGAGTTTTTGAAAAGATTTATATCACTTTGTGTACAAAAACGATTTTTATATAAACACTACTTAGATCTATGTTCTTGTGGGTAAAAGTTATTTAGAAACTATAAAAATGATGTTTTATAAGTTATCTACTGGTTGCATGTCGAGATCTTTGAGTTACAAAACGATTTTTGCAAGAAAAACACAAATCGGGAAAATGGCAGCAGCCAGGTGCGCAGCACCTGTGCCCAGGTGCGCAGCACCGGGCTGCTGACCTCCCGAAAATGTGTCGTTTACTCGTTTAAAACTTGTATTCACGTTCTGGACTTTTGTCAATAATATTATGGGGGCTGAGATGAGTAAAAACAGTAATAATGGTGACATTTTGTGCATTCAAACCCTTAGTTTGCTAATTGTTGGCGTTTGTTTTATGTTTCGGAGGCGGATATTCTCATCGTTGTACCACCGAAGTTGTCATTCCAAATTCTGGTCAAATCAAGCGGAGTTAGCGGTATAATTTGTTACTCTTGTGAATCTTGTGATTTCATTATATGTGTATTATTCGGTTTTAGCCTTGAAAATCGGTTAGGATAAATTATTAGACCAACACTCGTGCGTTTGATCGATTTGGACTAAAGTTGGACAAAATGTTAAAATATAAGTAACCAAAGTATTATGTAAAGCTAAATGTGGTATTATGTATTATGTATAATGGTTTAAAATGCATTGTTGATAAGCGGGAAAGTGATTGAATAAATGGACTAATATTTTATGGCGCGGAAGCTCTGCCGAAATTTCATCTCACAACTTTTACGACTTAAAACACTTATGTAAATAAATTGTATACCAAAGTAACATATTATACAAAAACATTGTCTTTGGACTCAAAGACACCAACGCAATCTCGAATGTCATAATATTACTTAAATGGACATTTTAAACCTCTTTGCGATACTTTAAACTTCGTCTCAATTTAATCATTGTTTTAAGTCATCAAATTATGTTTTGCGGCCAATTTTATAAAATGGTTTTGAAAGGCTTTTGCTTTAAAACATTTGGTAAGAAAACACTCCAATTTATTCAAAGTGTCAAATTGGACTTTTAAATTGAAATTTTGACTTTAATAAGTCAACTTAATTGACGTTTGACTCTTATAAGTCAACATGATTGAAATTTGACTTTCATAAGTCAACATAATTGACCCTTGACTTTCATAAGTCAACATCTTAATTTTTGGTCGACTTAATGAACATTTATATTAATAATCCTTTCGACTCGGAGTATCATTTGCTTCAAACGGTCGCTGTTGACGTGAAAGATCGATATCTTACCGATCGGCCCTTTTCTGGCGCGGAACATCGTCTTCTTAATCCGTCATCCTTATTCGACTATTTTAAACGTTGGAATATTATATTAAACTCAATCTTAACCGACAAGGCTAAACCGGACCTAGACTTATATGGATACTGAGACTATGTTGTTTATTGTTTAAGGCACTTAGGCGGTGGAGTGGTAGCTCTGTGTTTGGTGTACCCGATTTTTGTTTGCTGAAGCTTTATCAGTGAGTTATTCGTAGCCCTTGTCTTAAATATTTTTGGGCTGTAAAGCGTATTTTATAAAATTGTCTGCTTGTATGCGGGACTTTGTTGATTATCTTGTTTACCTAGTTGAATAGGTCTGCTTTAGATTAGGAGTCTTATTTGCCTTGGTGGCACCCCTAATACACTCGTTAAGCTTTATGCCCAACGGTTTCATATTTATAGCTATATGGGTTATTATACCTAACCCTCATCGCTCGGTAGGATGCTCCTATGGGTAGATGTTATGACCGGTATATTATTCGATTACCTTTGGATTGACTCGCCTTAGAAGAGGGGACTTTATTGTGTGGTAAGGATCGAGGTGTATGACTAATCTAAGCATGGTATCCTCACTAGGGTTGAAAACAAGATATAAAGATACAATATGATGATTATGTTATGATTTGAAATATGATTTTGAAATTTACTGAAACTTGTCGATGGGTCAACTTTTACTTATAAATTGCGAATAATTCACCAACATGTTGTTGATGTCGTTTTAACGCTTTGCAGGAAATTGAGGATTTCCGTGATCATGCCATAGTTTATTTTTGGATCGCTTGCTTTTGGGAAATTTGAATTTGAATTGTTAATTGTAATTTCCATGACGATCCTTTTGTTGATTTCTTTTGGAATTGTATTCGTACTTGGCGTCTCATCGCCTTGACTTATTGATGTATTTTGTAACATTTGGCATGATCAATTTAATTTAATGTTTTGTTTATCGGTTATGTTGTTGTAATCTTGACTTTGATATTATAACTGGAACATCTCGCGTTTCCGCTTCCAAGCGGGGTGTGACAGAAGTTGGTATCAGAGCCAAAGGTTATAGCGAACCGAGTGATTTTAACTGAGTAAATCACTTGGACTATGACCATAGGCTTTTTGAATCGATTTTCTCTGATTGCAATGTGTGCACTATTTTTCATACGTGTTTATTTCGCGTTGATTTTGTGGCGTTTGGCCTTGTTTTTGCACACATTTGCTGATCGAATTTCTTTCCTTTTATTTTAGGACGATGGCGCCTAAGAGGAGAGTTGCGACACGAAGTTCTGCTAGGCGTGCTACTGCGAACGCGAGGGCTAATACCGCGAATCAGAATGCGAGAGCGAATACGTCTAACGCAAGAAGGAACAATGTGGAGAACAATGAATCGAATCCTGACATGGCTCAGATGATTGCTCAGCAGCTAGCGGCGATGATGCCCGAACTTGTAGCTCAACTTCGAGAGGGCACCGCCCAAGATAATGGTTCGGGTTCCGGAAACCCTGAGCCGGTGGTTAACAATGAGGGTCCTGAGCCGATTGTTAATAAGGAGGGTCCCGAAGTCGTGATCACTGGATCGGGTAGAGCCGAGGGCTCAGCTCGTCGTGTTGAATGCACTATGAAGACCTTTATGAGCTGCAAGGCCCCGGAGTACCGCGACAATGAGGGAGCGACTGGCACGCTTCAGTGGCATGGAGAAACTAGAATCTTTTTGATGCTATCGAGGTGCGGACAAAGATCAGAGGTCCGATTGCCTATACGTGTTTTTCCAAGGAACGGCTCTGACATGGTGGAACGCTCGGTCGTGAATGTGCCGAGGCCGAGCGGAGATTAAGACGATGACCTTGGGAGCAATTGAAGGGAATTAAATGATCATTGAGTATGTACCCTGCATCCGAGATTCAGAAGTGGAAGATGAACTGTGTGAAGCTGACATGGTTGGGTCGGACATCCCAGGGGTACACAACGCGTTTTCACGCTTATGTCTCCAGCTAGTTCCCCATTTGGTCCGACCAGAGCTTTAACTGTTATCGGTCGCTACACTCACGGGATTACCCCCCAGCAATCCGTAAGAGTGTCCCTATCCAGCAAACCGAGCTCGTTTCAAGCGCCGGTTGAGATCGCGATTTACCTTGACGTCAGGAATGCGGTCCGAGATGGTGAGTTACCCCCGATGATACCCCCGATGATAGT
>CAJVGC010000569.1:0-22883 GCA_910822075.1 Senecio squalidus | reverse complement strand
CTCCTGCGATAAAAGAATGTTATCCGCAATACTACGACCCGGAACAAAAGCCGATTGATTATCACTAATAATGTCTTCTAACCCCTCCTTTAAACGATTTGTAATAATGCGACTAATGCATTTATACAAAACATTACAACACGAAATCGGTCTAAAATCTGTGACTTTAACAGGAGAAGCAACTTTCGGAATTAAGGCAATAATAGTACTATTAAGTTCCCTTAGCATTTTACCATTCCGAAAGAATTCTTTTACTGCCAAGCACACATCATCGCCAACCACATTCCAAGCCTTCTTGAAAAAAGCCGATGTAAATCCATCCGGACCAGGAGCTTTATCCTCCCCTATCGCAAACATAGCATCCTTTATTTCCGAGTTAACCACCTCACGAATCATATTACACGATTTAGCAGTTGGAATAACCTTAGTGAATAAACCCGCAATACCAATATCTCCCTCAATATTTTCGGAGGTCCCCAAAAAATTACCATAATGCCGAAAAAAAGCATCAGCGACATCATCACCATTATACATAACCCCAGCCGAGTCCTGAATAGCATGTATCGAGCTCCTGTGACGCCTACCCTTAACGACCTTGTGGAAGTAACCTGTGTTCCCATCACCAGCATTCAACCATCTCACCTTCGCTCGTTGTTTTAAAAATAATTCCTCCTCCAGCTTTGCATTATTAAAAGAGTTAAGATAAACACTATGTTCAAACCGTAAATCATTGGAATCTGGTTCTTTGTCTAACGCGGACTGGATCACATCTAATTCTTTTCTAAGACGAGCAACCCTTTTATGAATGTTGCCCTCTTTCCATGTAAGCTTACGCATGATAGGTTTCAACCGCTTCAATTTAGTAACAATTCTATATAGATGGAAACCCTCCGCTGCCCCTGACCAAGACGACCTCACTAGGTCCAAAAACTCCGGTTTATTAACAATGAAATTCGAAAACTTAAATGGCTTCGGTTTTCTCCTCAAGTCCAACGGAATATTAAGAAGAATAGGGCAATGATCCGACATTCTATATGGCTTAAAAACAGCATGAGCATTGTTAAAATAATGCAAGAAAGCACCATTACACAGCACCCGATCAAGCTTTTTTAAGATACCATCATTCGAATTCGGCTTTGATTCCATGTGTAAAACAGCCCCGATTGACTTAAATCCTCAAATCCCATGTTCTCAACACATTCTTTAAACTCCAGCATGCCAATAGACACATTTGAGCTTCCCCGAGTAGTCTCATTCGTATTAAGTATCACATTAAAATCCCCCATTAACACCCAAGGATTTCCCGCAACAAAGCCCCGATGAAGTAAAATACTTTTCCACAACTCTCTACGATGCAAGTAGTGATTACCAGCATAAATAAACGAACAATAAAAAGCTTTCCCGTCATCTAGCAACCTGAGCTGACAGTGAATTACCTGATCAGACATATTTAGAACCATTAAATCAACAAAAGAAGAATCCCAACCCACAATTATCCTCGTGCCCCCGGTACAAGCTTGAGCATTTGACACCCAACTCCAATCCTTAAAAATAGTATTGCTAATATGTTGCAAGTTCTGACTACCCACATGAGTTTCTAAAATTGCACACACTTTTAAACGATTATCATTCACAACCTCCTGAACCTCTGTTTGTTTAAGGGATAGGTTCAATCCCCGTATATTCCATGCGGCTGTACTAAACATCTAAACCATGTGTACCAGGAGTGCTTGCCCCTTCAGCTTTTGAGTTACCCGAACCACCCACACCATCTGCTGATCCGCCAGTAACAGTCCTCACCATAGCCGCTGCCTGCGTTTCGTATTGAGTGTCTGGCACGCTGCTCAGTTCCAGGTCAGCCCCCTCACCAATGTAACCAGATTGTGTTGCGTGAATTTTATGTTTTTCCTTTGCAGAACCCACCACCGAATCAACAATCTGTTTTGCTAAAGTACCCACATTATCCACCTGTTCCGTTGTTTCATCCGCTGCCTTACTCAACTCCCCCGAAGGACCAATACCCTCTAGAGGTATAGCCCCCCCAACCCTTGCACCAGAAATCAAAGGAAACGGAATTTTAGTGTTAACTTTTGGCCGATACTCATAAACTGGTGCCTTTGGAAGACCCACATTAAAACCTTTACCCTTTTTCTTTTTTACTTCTTGAAAACCCTCCGAGTCCATGACAATTGGCTCTTTAGTTTCTACCACTTTTTTATGACACGAACCATCCGAGTGACCAAAAACGCCACACCCAAGACATTGGGGCGGCTTCCATTCTTATTCAATCCGCACCTCATGTGTGGTACTTCCCAATTCATCCAATCTTGGCGTAGCAATAATGAGTTTTTCCTTAAGTTTCACGTCTGCAGAGACCTCCACCATTGCCCTCGCATAACTTGGTCGCCCCCAGGAATCAATACACATAGAGCTCGTGTAAGAATCCAACATCAATGGTTTTCCAATCTTAGTAGCCATAGCACTCAAACCATCCTCCGTATACCCCACAAACGGTACATAGGGCATTTTAATCCAGACCGGAATAGAAGTAATATCTTCTTTCACCACATTTATATTCGGAGACCATTTATTCAAGATAATAGGCATGTTCCGTATCAACCAGGGTCCCCCTTCTAACACATCAACAACCCCCTTTGCATTCTTAAATTTGAAATAGAAAAAACCCTTTGCGGTCATCATTGTTTTCTCCAACCCAAACTTCCGCCAAACATTCCATACATAACGATCAACTACAGGAAAAGGCAAACGCTTCCCTATAAAATAACCATATACAGTATGTTCATAACGCTTACTGGCGATTTTAACTGCTTCCCGAGGTATTTCCAAATCAACACCATTCATCCCAGTATTCGTAGGAAAGAACCGAAAATTCACCCGTCTAGCCTTATTCTTCTCCTGTGCTACATCCACAAAAGTAGATTGAGTCTTAGTATCCTGAGGTTTAGGTTCAGCATCTTCCCTCGGTCTATGATTCCAACGACGCATGAAATCCTCCATCGATTCTCCAGGAAGAACATGCAATTCATATTCCTCATCTAAGTTCACAGTTGCGCTTGGTGACGGAATAACAAAATCATTCTCATTAAACCCCTTCAAACTTGAGAGATACGTAGATTGACCGTTATTCATAGACCCCTGATAATGGCTAGTATCTGAATTCAAATCCTGCTCAGCATGAACCCCATGCCAACCCCCAGTTTTACAGCCAACGTCGTTACTCCCATGCAAGGCCTGATCAAACAACCCCTCTTGATTCCTTGTTTCCACCTGATTATCATGCACCGGAGTACCATGCACCTGATTACCATGCACCGGAGTACACATTATGTCATTAGAATCAACAGGTTTATCCGCCACCTGATTGCCCGTCACCGGCGAAGAACTCGCAGAACCTCCGTGCTGACCAGCGTCGGACTCAGACGATGTGCCATCCTTATGAGGAGAGGTACCTCCACCACTACTCTTACCTTTTCCTTTTTTCTTTTTCCCCATATTAGATCGACCAGCTATAACAACTCTCCCTCGTAAAACCCTAGACACCGATTCGTATTGTTTTTTAGTATAAGGTTTACGAGTACTCCGCAATTTTCCTACCATAAACCGCAAGAACTCTGATCCACGATGCCGGCAGCGTGCCGGCGATTTGGAGCGCCCTAAAATCACGGAGCAAGAATATATTAATATATATTTGCCATGTGTCTTTTCCTTTCCTTTTTATTTCTTATTAACAGAATGGTATTATCGTCTTTTCACATATTTTAATTCAATCGTTCTTTTCTTTGTCATCTCCCCTGTTCATCATCGTTTTCTTTAGAACCTGGTTTCTTTTCTCTATATATATGGCGGTATTCAAATCAAATTTCTTCCTAATTGTTCTTCGGATTGTTCGATTCAAGTCCGGATTTTGGCTAATTGTTCTTCGGATTGTTCGATTCAAGTCCGGATTTTGGCTAATTGCTCTTCGGATTGGTCAATTCTTCAACAATCCAGTACAATGTCAACTTCGATTCAGCCTAATGAATCTGATTGTAAGTTTAATTTTGATTTCGATTCAGTTTAACTTTTTGAATTTTTAATAAATCAAATTCTGTTAATCATATAGAATAACTGTAAATATATTAATTTTGATTTCGATTTAGTTTAATTTGTTTAATTTTTGGCTAATTGTTCTTCGTGTGTGATTTAACTAGTTTCAAATTCTGTTAAAAATTATAATTTTAACAGCAATTATGTATTGTGCATCATACTATAGTAATTTTACGTGTAAAAATTACTTCACAGGTTATGAGGAAACGTCTAGATATTGGATCCCTGATGTATCTTTGAAACCTCTTCAAGGTGCACGTTTTACTTCTTTGGATCAAGCCTACCAGTTCTATAAAACTTATGCAAAGAACGGTGGTTTTTCTGTTCGGAAATCTGCTCAACACTTCTGCAATTCCACTAAAAAGGTATTATTGAAGTATTTTGTGTGTTCAAAGCAAGGAAGAAAGACTAACAATTTAAAGATCGATACTTTGAAAAATGTTGGGAAGACGATCAATAAGAGAAAAGTGCCATCTTGTAGAACAAATTGTAAGGCAGAGATCCGTCTTAAGGCGATTCCTGGTAATTTGTATGAGATACATTTTTTTGAAGAGAAGCATAACCATATTTTGGTTGAGAAAGATGATATGCCTTTCTTGAATTCCTCCCGAGATTTGACCTACTTGCATACACAATTTTTACAAAATGTGTCGAAGATCAACATTGGTCCAGTAAGAGGTTTTAAAATAATGAAAGAGCTTTATGGTGGATTTGAGAAAGTAGGTGTAACTGCAGTTGATTGTAAGAACTTCAGAAGAGACATAAATATGTTTATCGGTGATTATGATGCGGATATGGTAATTCAAAAATTGACTTACAAGGCAGAATTTGTACCAGGCTTCACGTTTGAATATTGTACGGATGAAGAAGGGGATTTGAGTGGTTTGTTTTGGGCAGATGCTGAAGCGAAGCGCAATTACTCAATTTTTGGGGACATCATGTCATTCGATGCTACGTTCAGGACTAACAAGTAGTTACCTTTAACTCTTTTTTTATATATATATTTAGGTAATTCATTTTTATAATACTGATCTTTATTTTTTCCAGGTACAAGATGGTTTTCATACCTTTCACTGGTATTGATAACCATAACAGATGCGTGACTTTTGGCGCTGGTTTGGTTTCAAAAGAAAATATCGAGTCGTATAAGTGGTTATTGAAGTCTTTTAAAGACGCTTTTGGTCCAGAACCCCGGGTCGTAGTTACTGATCAAGACCCTGCCATCAAACAAGCTATTGAGGCGATCTTTACTTCTTCAAAACACCGCTATTGTATGTGGCATATAATGGAAAAACTGACGACAAAGGTATTTATGTTACCTTTTTTAGGCATTACAGTTGTGCATCTTTACTATTTAATTTTGTAAGTTTTTATTTATTAATATCAATTTATATGCATCACATTGTGTTTTTTTACAATTATTATTATCATGATTTATATACAGGTGGGTACAAGTATATGTAATAACACGACATTCAAATAAAGACTTTGCAACATTGTCTGGACTGATAGTATAGAGCCTGTGGAGTTTGAGGAAAAATGGGTTGAGATTATCAATGAGTTCCTTCTTCAAGATAATAAATGGCTTAGTGACATTTTCGAAATGAAGGACCGATGGATCCCAGCTTACTACCGTGATACACCTTTATCTGGACTTATGCGTACATCTTCAAGGTCTGAGAGCGAGAATCATTTTTTTGGGAAGCTGACTTCTTCTGATTTGACACTGGTTGAGTTTGTAAGTCATTTTGACAGGGCGATGGATGCTCAGAGATATACTCATAGAAAAAATGATCATGATACAAGGTATACTAATCCTGATTTGAAAACTAATAGTGAACTCGAGAAACAAGCTTCTCTGATTTACACAAGAACCATCTTTTTCGAAGTTCAAGAGGAGATATATGCTTCGTTCTGGAAATGCATATCTGTTAATTTCACCAGAATGGAAAGCTATGAAAAATATGTAATTCGCGATATCTATTCTGCAAAGGATTCTCATGATGAATTTGAGGTACATACTCAATTGTCCTTTTTCTTTTATTTTTTTATATAATTTTATATGATACACAGTAATAAGTAAAATTCAGTATGATGAAATTAACAATATACATCATAGTTGTGCATCATAACAGTATACATCATAGTTGTGCATCATAACAGTATACATCATTCTTTTACCGTTTCATCAGATCCTTTATATTTATTTTTGTAGGTTGATTTTAATCGTGGTGGTGGTATCATATCATGTGCGTGCAAACATTATGAGCGGTATGGCTTACTATGTCGACATATTTTCTATGTTTTGAGGATTTGTAGAGTCAAAGAATTTCCCAAGAGGTACATGCATACGCGCTGGAAAAGGGATGTTGTTCCTCCCATATCTGATGACTCAAGTTCTGATTTTACAACTGCAACTGAGAATGATGGAACCGATCAGAATCATACGACACCACCTTCCACAAGCAATGGAACTGGAAATGATGGAAGGGAAGCCATTATTCGCCAAGTGTATCAGAATGTAGATGAGTGCATTAACCGTCTAGTTGCTGATAATGAGAAGTTAATTTCTTATCTCGACAAGCAGAAGGATTTAGCATTGAAGGTTCTTGAAGACATTGAAGCTTGCCCTTTGTTGAACAAAGATGATCTGATTGGTTCTTTCCTCGGTGTAGAAAAACCATTGGAAGGTAATAAAGCTACTATTGGGAATCCTAAAAATATCTGTAACAAAGGTTGTGGAAAGAAGAAACGTTTAATTGGAGTGGCTGAGAAAATAAAGATCAAAAAGAAAACACTTTGCAGAAAATGCAACCAATATAAGCGTCATGATTCTCGAAATTGTGACACAGACTTAGTCTAATTCTCATTTGATTTGATCGTTTCTTTTTTTCATTTTGAATTTGTGTTTAGTACTTTTATTTTTATTTTTCTATATGTACTATGTTTTTAGTTTTGAAAATAAAGATGCTATAAAAAACTTCAGAATTTGTACAAAAAATGTATGATGCACATTTCCTTTATAGAATACATCATAGTTGTGCATCATAACAGTATACATCATTGTTGTGCATCATTTTTGTGTATCATAACAATACACTTCACTGTTGTGCATCGTTTTTGTGCATTATTTTTGTGAATCATTTTTGTGCATTATACATTATGAATCTTTTACCAAGTAAATTTACAAGATTTCATCATACATTTTATCAACCTAAAATATACAACATATTTTACATGTGATACTCAAAATTGATAATATGATGAACTGGTATATACCTATATGATTTTGTGTAAACAAGCCGAACACATACAATATGCAATTTTATATCATACACTAGTAGATTAAAACATATTAATCAGTACATACAAAAGATTTCTACCCAGATTACATCATATTGTTTTAATCCCATTACAAAAGATTTCTACCCAGATTACGTTAGTGTTAATCCCATCACATCCAATTGTTTTTACCACATGTTACCAAACTAAATTTCCATCCAGATTACAGATTACACAAACGTTCTTGAATTCTTTCATGTGCATCGGCTTTTAGGCTGTTTCTGGTTTCTTCAGGCATGTTCAAGTAGTTTTCTGCCTCTTTAATTGCTTTTTTCCTCATCATGTTCACATCCGAGAGAATCATCTTGGTAACATATGTAGGTTCTGATCAGGTTAGAGAAAGAGTATTCTAGAGAGAGAAAGTATGATTTAACAATTGAGCACAATCTCTTTAACATTACACACACCCCACACTCCTATATATAGGAGTGTGGGGACTTTACAAAGACTTCTCACATATTACAATTTAGCCCCTAACAACGACTACAAATACAAAGTTATGAATATTCTATTCCTAACAATTCCCCCTTATTTGTAGTTGTTCAAAATATGAAGTCTTTGTCTTTAAGCATCTTCGTTGTTGTTATCTTGATCGTGTAGATGCTTGATTTGATTTTCAACCGCAACTTTGAATTTCATCAGAGTAGTTTGTTGTAATCTTTGATATTTTTGTATCTAAAGATAAGTTGCTTGAAGAATCTTTCTTTTCTTTTGAAAGCTTGACCTTGATGTTGTATTGAACATGTCATTGATGAAGTATTCTCGAAGGTCTCGCTCTTTGAAGTAGTCTTAAGAGCCTAATCATCCAAAAACTCTTTTTGGCGAACCTTGGATGATAGTCTTAATGATCTCCTCCTTTGTCTTCGTGGTCTTCAAATTCAACTTTAGATTTCATCAGAGTAGTGTTTAAATCTTTGTATCGCGGAAAGCACACTTGAAAGTTGACTTGAAGAATCTTTTATTTCAAACGAATGTTTTATGCAGACTTGTAGTCTTTGATTTCATGATTCCGATGTGAACATAACATTCGTTTCCTTTGACCGTTTGAACCATAAAGTGGAACGCTCCCCCTTATTTGAGTGCTCCCCCTTAGTTGAGTAGTTTCACTTTATCGTTCAAATTGTAGAAGCTTGATTGGATTTCTTTGTTTGAAGCTTCTTTTGTTTGAGCAATCGTTCCAAAATCCTTGACGTTTTGATTTTTCATTTAGCTCCCCCTCAACTCATACTTGAAATCAACTATCTGAAAGTTGATGTTTTACTTCGTTGTAGCTTGATGATGAACATTCTTCTTTACTTCACGTTCTTCCCATTGGAAAACCATTTACACACGTTTTTCCCTTTGGTACACGTTCTTCCCCCTCATGATGATTATGACTCGTTGTAATCATCATGTAAACGTGTACCCAAATAGTATTCTCAAATAGCGTCCATGAGCGTGAAAATGGGTAAGTAACTACGAGATCACTTAGATTGCTCGTTAACACAACAATCAAAATCACAAAAGAAGTCGATTGTGTGACCTACGTTCAATGTTGGAAAAGCGTTAACATTGGTAGGATTTCCATTCGATCATTATGAAATACCAAGATCGTTGGTACCACTACAAATGTTCCGAGCTATATCACAAAGATATGCTATTTGAAGATTCGTTCGTGTCCTAGAAAATGTTTAAAGTTTTAGCGCTAGACTCAATAGTGCATGAAACGAAGTCGAGAAATGGAGTTGATTTTCTCTTGTTTCAATATCAACATTCTCCGAGTGAGAATATGATAGAAATGTGCTACTTCTCCGTGTATATTGAAACAAATTCTTGTGAAGAATTTGAGTGGCGATGAGGTATATGTGCATTGCATCACTGGGTCCATGATGTCTTTTTCAATATCGAAAATCAATACAAGAAATTCGATAGAAACTTGGCTACCCGGCGATTTAATTGGCGAAGAAACGGTCTCTCATTCTTTTAACCGTATCACACACTCCTCACTCAACCTCTCATAATATTCAACTCCACCCTTATTTTGGCATTTTGAAAATGATGTTTTTGTTGATTTTGCACCTTTAAACTCCAATCCTAGACCTAAATAACCCTCACATTCGAAAGTGAATCCTTGGGTAAGTCCCTCCGGCTCTGGTTGGACTATAGGAAAAAAGGTAGCTTTTTGAAAATCGCTCAAGGTGCATCAACATTTTGCCAAATTGTTTTGAAAAACATTTCCAAAGTAACTTCGAAAGTTTGTAATATTTTCGAAGAGCCGCTCCCCCTTCAACATATGCATGAAAATATTTTCGAAAAGACGCTCCCCCTTCAACATATGCATGACATCATTTTTGGTTATGGGAAGTCTTTTTCGAAAAAGCATTCGAATACTGCATTTCGAAATATTTATTTGAAAAATTGTTTCGTTGAAGCTCATTTGAAAGATCTAGGAGGTAGTTCGAAAAAATGATTGTATGAACTCCCCCTCAACGTTTGATTCTCCATGTTTGATCGTATAAGTGTTTTTGAAAAGATTTGACATTTTGAAAACACTTGTTAATTACGAAAATACTATAAAACACAAATATAATACGTTGAATATGTTAGTTCTAGTCGAGATTGAAAATCCGCTACTATTCACATTCATCATATTAAACTTGTATTTAGACCAATAAATTCGTAATTTTTCGGGTTTAGAACGGGTTTCAATTTGAAATAATTGAAAGCCTAAATCATTTGAGGATTGAGTTCGAAACCAAGTTGTTCCGAATTCGTCGTGTTCCAATCTTTCATGATATCTCGTGTAAGCATTTCCATGAGGTTCGAGTCCGAAACTGAGGTATTCCGGAGTCATCAAGATATCTTACGTTTCTGCACAATCAAAGCAAACAACTTTTGGTACCCATATCTGTTGGGGTCCTTTTTGGTTAGTTTTGTGCAAAGAGTATGAATGCCATTTCCCCGGTAAACACACATTTGACGTAGTTGATTTTGCAATCGATGTGTTTGTTTTTGGAGTTTATGGAGATTTTGGAGATTTTGGAATCCATTTCTGTTTAAGAGTTGGTGAAGAAGTTCTTCGAAAAAATCCATTTGATGAGTGTACCACATTTAAAGTATTTCGAGGTACAGTTGAACACAATTGTTTCTTTGATGTGAATGAATTCATTGAAGGTCTGTTTTTAAGCTTAGAAACAAAACTATTCACGTTTTGCACCGAATATTTAAAATGAGATGGTGCAAATTCCAATAACTCGGGTATTGAATAAGTGAAAGATTTTGTTTCCTTCTTGTTCATTTGAGGACAAAAAGCATCATTTGAAACATGTTTGCTTGAGTATATTTTGGATTTAGAACTCAAAGGTTTTGTAAAAAGTCCACCAGTTTGTGATTTCGGTGAATACTTTTGATTCTTTTTCGGGAAAGAACTAGTACTCGAAGAAACCAGTTTGGAAGATGTTTTTAAAGATTTACCGTTGTAAACCTTGAATGGAAATTTAACATCCTTTTTTTGAATCTTTTTGAAGAGTTTTAGATTTCCGTTTCTCCTCATGTGAAAGAATTGGGGTTTGTGGTGAAACTGGACCATTCATTTTCCACATGGAATCAATCTTATGAGTTAAAGCTTCGATATCCTTTTCTTTTGAATGTAACGCATTTTGAAGAAATGATATCTTAGCAATAGATTGTTCATTCGAGGAGAAAGATTCCAATGAAGATTTGTCAAGGGAAGGTTTTTCAAAAGACGCAAGTTTCTCTAAAAAGGTAAGTTTTTCATTCTCAAAGTAGTTAGTTCGACATTCCAACTCTTGCTCAAGTTCCGAAAATTGTTTTTCAAAAATAAGAGTTGGAACATATACTTTTTGAAAGACAACTTGTTTCAAAACATCATCGGAATGAAGTTCCTTTTCGCTATAACTTGGAAAGTAATCATCCGAAAGAGGAATTTTCCTAGTTTTATAACTCTCATTTAACGATTTGTAATCAAAAGATACTTGCGTTTTATTCAAAAATGGTCGTTTTGCATCCTCTTGTTCTTCATTTTCTTTGGATGATCTAATGAAAGACATTGTAACATTTTCTTTTCCCAAAGATTTTGTGTCGTAAAGACCGGGAGCATGATACATAGCTTTCTTTAGATATTTTGGATTATCATGACCCAAACCTTCTTGTGGATTGAAAGGTCGAAACTCTTTTGGTTTGTTTGGAAAAATGAGTTGATTCGTTTGTTCTCTCAAACAATTTGGTTTTGAAATTTCATTTCGATTTTCAACTTCAAGTGCTTTTAATTTTAAAGATTTAATTTCTGTTTGATAATCTTCAATTTGTTTTCTTAGAATCATAAGATTATCGTTAGCACTTAGTCTCTCATTCCTTTGAGTATTTAACTCGTTGATTAACTCCATGCTTTTAAGTCTTTCATCCATTCGTTCTTTCTTAAGATTCTCGAGTTCCTTTAAAACACTGTGATTATATTTCCTCTCATCAAACGTAATGGGTTTTGATTGTTTTTGAAGTGTATTGATTAACTCCAATTTTTCATTAAGTTCATTTGTAAGATGTTGAAGTTGAATCACATTTTGATCATATTTCCCCTTCCAAGAAGTTGCTAACTCTTTAAACTCTTCGAGTTTTGAATTGGTAAGGTTTAAAGCTTGAATTTGAGATGTCAAAACTTGAATTTCATTTGAAAGCTTAGAATTCTCATTTAAAAGATTAGATTTTTCGTTTTAAAACCTTAAAAACAATTCGTTGTTAGTTTGCAACTTCTTTTCCAACTCAATGATCTTATTATCAAGGGTAGACCGAGATAAAGAATATACCTCTGCGACGTTGACATGCGATAACTTTGATAAAAATTCTCGTGCACGTGTAGCAACCTTTCGCTTTCGATCCAATCTTTCATGACCGTTCCAATTATCAGGAGACAATCTTTTCCCCGTGTCTTCACACAATTTCTCCAGCTCCTCTAATTTTGTCCAAGCTTGGTCCGGAGGACAATAAAATGTAAGCCCGTCATCATTGTCGATTGTGAGATCCATAATATTTCCGGTAAAATCTTTCTTCATAATGAAAATTTGGTTGCGAAAATCCCTTAAAAGTTTGAAGAAAAATTCTCACTGTTGAAAATTTGAAGAGAAAGCCGGATAATCTTCACCCGTGGTATCTCACTCTTGTACAATCTTTTTCCCGAAACCTATTGAACAAATCGAGTACAATAACACCGTGGAATACGCTTTTCAATTTCGATTCCGGAAATAGAAATCTCAGATTTTTCCGATGTTCGAATCTCGGCAAAATTCGTCGCGTAAGCTTAACCGGTATCCGAAAACTGTCTGAAAAAATAAAAATCTCCCTCTTTAAAAAAGTTCTTATTTTTCGATTTCGTCTCTAACGTGAAAACGTGGAATCGCAAAATTTCAGTTTTTTTTTTTTTTTTTTTTTTTTTTGGCGGATAACGGGGGTAGGTAACAACTGGGCGGGGCTATTCGTGTCCGAGTAATGAGAAAACCCTAGGCGTCCAAAGTTGTTCGTTTATGATAGTTTAATGATCGAATCACTACTTAGTACTTGGAACTGACCTTCTAGATCGAATAACTACCTGGTTCGTGTCATCCTATTCGCCTAACCACAATATCCAGTCGAAGCTCTCTCTCTCTCTTTTTTTTTTTTTTTTTTTTTTTGGCACGTTGAAACCCTAAATCGAATAACTACCTTCTGTTCGTTTATGTACTTGGCCAAATCTAGTCACAAACCTTAAAACCCTAGCCGGGATGAAGCCCTATTCGTGTAACTGCAAACCTCAGGCGAATGAATACGTCAACAATTTCCAAAGATTTCGGCTAAGAACACTGTGGATTCGAATCAATAATAGTCGTCCAAATCTGTTCGTTTATGTGGATTCGTTGCATGCTGTTCGTGTAGGTTGATTATAGATTCGAGCAAGCCTGTTCGTGTAGAAAAGAAAGTCGTGTGGGTACTTGCAAATCCCTAAGAAACCCTAGCCATCAAAACCCTAAAACCCTAGTCTTCAAACCTGTTCGTGTGGGTTAAATGTGTGGTCGTGTGAGGCTGTTCGTGTGTGATGAGTTGCTGGGCGAAGGAACGCTTAACAAAGAGACATGTTCGTGTAGGGTCAGGTGTAGATCGAAGGAACACTTAAACGTTTTGCATGCTGTTCGTGGATGTTGATTATGAATTCGAATGAACACTTAGTCGAGTTATGCTGGTCGTTTGTATTGAAAATCCTAGCTGCCTAAACTTTGTATTCGAATGAACACTTATCCGAGATGAAAACCTATTCGTTCAAAACCTATTCGTTCAAAACAAGTTCGTGTGTGATGAGGTGATGATCGAATGGACACTTAATACTTCAACCTATTCGTGTGAGTTCTGGTCGTGCATCATGATTATTAATTCGAATGAACTCTAGACAACATTCGTCGAGATTAGAGTTACGTGTAAGCCTGTTCGTCTTCGTTGAATGTGTATTCGAGTAGAGCAGTTCCTCCCTATTGAATATTGAGTCGTGTGACTACTTGGTGAAAACACGGATCAAAGTTACACACGTAATCATAGACAAACTTTGTATACTCTTTGTTTGGAAGTCTTGGGATCTTTTTTTTTCAAAAACTGATCGTGATCGTTTTATACTCTTTGTAAAAGTTTCTGTTCATATAGTAGTTCGACTGATCTGTTCGAATAAGACTGAAATGAGTTCGTGTATGAACAAATATAGTTCTTGTATATGAGTTCGTGTATGAACAAATACAATTCCTGTGTATGAGTTCGTGTATGTTGAAAATGCAGTCTAATGGACTATTTCCAGTCTAATGAACGGGTACTTTTGAGAGTATCCCGCTCTGATACCAATTGTAGGTTCTGATCAGGTTAGAGAAAGAGTATTCTAGAGAGAGAAAGTATGATTTAACAATTGAGCACAATCTCTTTAACATTACACACACCCCACACTCCTATATATAGGAGTGTGGGGACTTTACAAAGACTTCTCACATATTACAATTTAGCCCCTAACAACGACTACAAATACAAAGTTATGAATATTCTATTCCTAACAACATATTTTCTTCGCAATTCCTCAAGCTGTTTTTTCTGTTCAGGACCTTCTTCACGGAATCCAGTTGCCCAGCTTTCATAATTGTTGCCATTGATCGTCTCCATATGCCTCATAAGGAATACCCCACAATCAGAATTCTTCTGTTTTGTTCTCCATGGCATTTGTATTATCTCGGGCTCAACCAACTTCATTTCTTTTGCTTTTGGATGTTTTTCCGAATCCAAGTAAGTTTTAAACAAGTTAATCTGTAAAAAACATTATAAAATACATATCAAATATCTATTATTCATACTAACAATATTATATAAAAGTAATAATTCTTACCAAAAGCAATGGTACAGTTTCATATTTATCTTTCAATTCTTTTTCAATTCCACAGTTGTCAACAATCATAATTTTTGGATTCTTCAAGTTAAAGCATACGAGATAGTACTTTAACTGAGAAAACACCGGAAAAAACACCTATTTTGGACAACTTTGTCAGTAAAAATGCATTAACATTTTAATATATATTATGTATATGTTTAAACTTTGACGGATTTCTTACCAAGTCAAACTCATGAAGGTTTCTCTTTTTGTAGCAATTACTGAAGTCAACAATGTTAAACCAAAATTCTTCAAATAGATCCTCGACATTTGTGCTTTGACTCACCATTTTATTATTCTACAATGAATTATAAATGTGCATTATACACATATTAACTATAACGGTATTTTAAAACACTGAGTTTAGAATAATACCATGATATCAGTATGAAAAAAGAACCGTTTTGCTGAATCGGGACCTCTTAATTTTTCATCTTCCTGGTTACAAATATTTGCCCAAACCCTGATTGAACCTTCATGGTTAAGCATGTCTGGAATTAAACTCTCGAACATTCCCCTTTGTGCTTCAATTCCATTTTCATCTTTAAAGATGATATCCCTTTTATACAAATGTGCATCGTAGTTAACATTAAACACTACATAAAGATAAGAATTATATTAACTAAACATATATATTAAAGTAATACTTACTGTTCTCCAAATGTAGCAGAGAAAATGCTTTCAGAAATTTTATTTTCGGCATCAATCAACTTTTTCCCCAATTGAACAACTCTTTTCACGTAGGGAGACCTCATTGAATATGTCAGCTTTAATGTACGTTTCGTTTTTTCTGGAAGGATTTGTTCAATTTTTTTTTTTCACAGCAACCACTGGTACGATTTCTTTTCCTTTAACATTTCGGGGTTTTTTCTTTGCTGAATGTTTCTTTCTTATCAGAGTCATCTTGCTTAGTTGTTTCTTTGTCGTACTTTTGGTTTTTGATAATTGTTTGGGTATTGGTGCAATTGGCGTTTTAAATTGGTTACCGTCATCTTGATTTTTTTGTGGTTTGGGAGTTGTTGTGTTTGGTACTTTAACTGGGGATTCATTCAGTTGTGTGATATTTAAACTAAAGCTTGGACCTTCAAAACTTTCATTCTTCTCAACAGCAACATTTCGTTCTTCTTTGTTTGTTTCCAATGTCTCAGCATCTTCATAATCAATATACAAAATGTGATAAGGTGTGCATTATAATATGTCAAAAACTTTATGATAACAGAAGCAAAAATTACTAAACTAACCTCCTTCATTTTGTTTCATATCAAATCTTGCTTTCTTCAAGTTTTCAATATGACTACTTCCTGGGAATCGAAGAAGTGCCTTTTGTATCAAGTTTTTGGCCTGCCTCTCCTTTTTGTCGATTTGTCTATATATTTCTTGGATTTCCAAAATACATTCCTTCTAAACAAGAAAAAATATGTTTTATTATATATCAAATGTTAGTATAATGCATTGATATTAATCTTAGAATATTACCTCTTCGTTTGTGTATGATAATTTCTTTTTTTTGGGATAAGGTTCCTCAATTGCACTGTTGGAGTTCTTTTTGCGTTGCTTTTTGTCATTCTTGGAGAGGTTACATCACGTGCTTTTGGAGCATAATATACTGGTAAAAGAACTTATTATCATTTTTTATAATTTATAAAACTTAATACGAATAATAAAATTAATTTTTTGATTGTACCTTGACTTGCAGTGGCTTTTTCATTGTTCTTGAATTCCTCACTTTCAACGGCTGCATTTCTTGGAGAAGGTATCTCAAGTTCTTGTTGGTAAAAATGATCAGATTCTTCCGAATGCACATGTGCAGGTTCTTCTGAATGAAGATGTGCAGGGTCTTCTGAATGAACATGTGCAGCTTCTGGATTTGCAGCTTCTGGATTTGCAGCTTCTTCTGTATGTGCAACTTCTTCTTCTGAAATCAGCGGTGCAGGTTCTTCGGAATGTGCAGATTCTGGATGTGCAGCTTCGTTTGAATGCAGCTGTGGTGCATCTTCTGAAATCATTTGTGCAGGTTCTTCTGAATGTGGTACATTTTCAATTAGATTACTCTGAAGCTCTTCTTGAATCAACTTCACAAAATCACTAACTCCCACTTCTTCCTCCTCCAACACCTTTAATTTTTTAGCAGTCCAATACTGCAATGGTGGAATTAATGCTTCGGTACCTTCAGGTTCTGGTCTTTTTGATTCTGCAAACAATAGCTACAGAAAGAAAACTTATTTTAATACGCATAAAAACTGTGCATATTTACTAATTTATTAACATGTGCAAAAAAATATTACTTACTTCTAGGAACAATTGTGGGCCGTTGAAATGGCTTTTTTCATCCCATTCTTCTCGGCTACTTTTCAAACAATCTATAAAGAACCCACACCAGTCCATGTTCTTCACTTCAGCAGGGTTTGACAAAGTATACAAAAAGCTTTGGTTTACTGTTCCATACTTATTTGCTTTTCCTAATACCGTCATAACAGCGACCAAAAAGTTCAGCTTGTATAATGCACCCCCCTCCCTTTGACTCTTCATTTTTTCAGTCACATTTTTCACATAAATTCTACAAGGATTTGTTTCGGGGTATTATGCTCTCCAAAATTTAGTTAACGGATCATCAACCAATTTTTTTTTTCTTATATGTCTTTATTGGAATATTTCCCAGTGGAAATCCAATAATTTCATTGACAACATCTCTTGTAATTGTGAATGACACATCCTTCATTTTCAAAGTCAAAGTTTTTGGATCGAAATTCTTAACAACTAAGTAACCCAATCTTGCTGGTATACTTTCAATACGAAAGTTTACCAATCCTTCAAACCCCAAACTTTTAATATCTTTCAGTTGTGCGTCACTAAGGTTTTCTAGTGCCTTAAACAGTAACTTAGGGGGGTTTCTTGGTCTGATGCGTTTCAAATTTTCTAAATTGTCTACTACTTCAGTATCCCTCATTGGACTTAACTTCTTTTTTTTCTTACTAACTACCAACTTAGTTTCTACAAAATCGTCATCTCGGTCCGATTCAGTGGGAAGATCCTTAAGTTGATAAGTTAGTTTATGTTTAGGACCTGCATATAGTTTTTATATACATATTAGATGCATCTCCTGTTAAGTATCATGATATACAAAATTTCATACAATATGATACACAATAGTTAAGCATATAATCTGTGTATCATATAGTAAATATCTGTTGTGTGTTACATATATGTGTAAAAACTGTTGTGTATCAACAATTATGATACACAATAGTTATACATATATAACTGTTTGTGAATCAACAAATATGTACCACACAAACAAAAATTCTACTACAATAAACAACATTTTTGTATATGCATTTAACATATGTATAATGAAATAAGTAACAAAAATTTATAATATAAAATAAAAAAATTACTTTTTTTTGGAGCTGGACGATCATTTTTGAACTTTGTTCGTCTCTCATCGCGTACAATCTTCTCTGGTTCATCTTCATCTTCATTTCTTCTGTGTTTTTGAAAACTGATGATAACTTCATCAGTCTATTGCTTCGCCTTTTTGCTAAACAAAATGAAATCGAAAACGTTATAATGGTTATGATGTATAACAATGGCGGATTTCATTAGAAAACTTCAAAATATTAACTGATATGATACACGATATAGAATTTTTTAAACTTACGAGTTAAATCTTCATCCGTTTTCTTCATTTTTCCTTTCATCTAACAAAGAAGCGAGAGTGATGAGTGATTATGATGTACAACAATGGCGGATTTGAACGAAAAAATCGATTTCTAAAAACCCTAATTTCGTGAATTGGGGAGGGTTTGGTGAATTGGGCGGGTTTTTGTGTTTTTGGTGAATTGTGTTTTGTTTTATTACTCTATTTTGGAATTGTAAAATGACAGAAATGCCCTTTTGTATTGATTTTTATAAAAACCCACTTAAGTATTAATGATTGGTTGTTATCGCTTCTCACACTTTTTACGATATTTGCATTTTTTACACCCCTATATATATATATATATATATATATATATATATATATATAGGTGAGTTCATTTAGGAACCATCAATTATTTAGGAACCATTAGGAACCATTTAATCACCATTAGATCATTTAGATCAAAAATTAAGCTCAAGGTGGCAATTTTGTAATTAAGTCAAAATTGAGGGCTAATTTGTTATACTGTTAACTGTCCCTCCAAAAATCAAAATACACACACGATCAAAACAAACACACACTCTCTGCTGTCTGCTCCGCCAAAACAAACACACACCTCTGCTCAACACACACACAGAATCTCGATCAAAAATCAACAAAATCTTACACAAAAATTCAACAATCATGACAAAAAAATATAAACAAACGAAAAAATGCTCGAATCGTGCTCATGTAAGTATCCTGATATCAATTTTTTTCTCGTTTTTTTTTAGGGTTTTGATTTATATAAAAATGTTTGAATCGATTATAATCACTACTATATTCAGTAGTCAATAACATCGATTTCAATTGTTTAAATAACAAAATGATTTTTGGGTTTTTTTTAGGGTTTTGATTTTTTGTAGTTATATATATTGGTGAATATTATATATATTGGTGTATATACTACAGATAAACATATACACTAGTGTATAAACTTGTTGTGTATATTATGTATATAACAGTGAAAATAGTATAATGTAATGTATATTTTAATGTATACATAATATATACACTAGTGTATATGATGCATAAATTATATTATACACAATATTCACTAATAAATACACAATATACACCAGTGTATATGATGCATACATTACATTATACACCACTATATACACAATATTCACTAGTAAATACACAATATACACCAGTGTATATGATGCATACATTACAGTATACACCAGTGTATATGATGCATACATTACATTATACACTAGTGTATATGATGCATACATTACATTATATACAAAATTCACTAATAAATACACAATATACACCAGTGTATATTTTGTATATGACAATGATTAGCTCATAAGTTTTACAAATACTATATTAATAATAATTTTAATATTTTTTCAATTTCTATTTCATTTTGTTTAGAAAAAGGCGAAGTAGTAGATTGAACAGACTATCATCAAAATTCACAAATACAGAAGACACACCCATTGAATTATCACTATCAGATGAAATATCAAATGAAGGTGTATATTTTGCATATGACAGTGAATAATTATAATGTGTTGTTTAATATTTTTCACTTTTACAGCGAAGAAGAAATCACCAACGACAAAAGATATGGTTCCATACTCCGAAGAAACTTCAAGTGGATCAGAAAATCAAGAACCTAAAAAGCTTTCAAAACAGAAGAAATTAGACGATACCGCAAATAAAAAGAAAAGTAAGTTTCTTATTGTATAATTTCAATTTGTATTAATACATGTATAATATATAGTTGTGAATACACTGTATACACTAGTGTATATAGTGCATTCACTTGTCAAAATAAGTAAATTAATACCCTATATACAGTGTATTCACTTGTATATATTATTTACTAATACACTAATATTTCAATTATTGAACAGGGGATTTGAAAAGAAAAGGGAAACAAATAGCGGCTGATATTCCAAAGAAGAAAACAAAGAAGAGTCCAACAACAGAAGAGAAGGAAAACGTTGTAGAAGTGGTGAAACAGGTGCTGATGGTAATGGATAAACATAAAAAAGGAAAAGGAAAGTTGAAAGAAAAAAATATAGAAGCTGCTGAAGAAGAAGGTTTTCGAAAACTTAGAATTAAGAACACTCCAAAACCATTACACGACGCAATAACCACACTCACTGAAAGCCAGAAGGAGTGTTTGACAGATATTGGTTTTGGGAAAGTCTTGAACAACAAACTGGACACAATTCCAGGAAGACTCCCATATTTTGTTTTAAAGAATTTTGACGAGAAGCATGTGAGAATAAATCTAAACAACGGTGAGTTCATCCCCATTACAGCTGATCAAAGTCATGATATGCTGGGAATTCCAAACAAAGGGGTCAAGATCACATCAATGGAATACCACGACGATGTGCGAGAAAATTGGAAATTAAATTATGAGAACGAGAAGAAAAAAATTGTAATAACTGCAACGGCTGTGAAAGACAGAATCATACAATGCAAATTGCCCACCTGGGATTTTGTAATAGATTTTTTGGTGCTGTTTGTAAATACAATGGGCCTGACCGACAAAAAGGGAAATCTAGATACAAATGTTGTCGGCTATCTGAAGCAAGGAGTGGACATCAAGAACATAAACTGGTGTGACTACATCCTTGAGCTCGTGAAAAGAGGAAAGTCCAAGTGGAATCAAAAAGAAGAAGAATTCTACTCAGGACCAATAACCCTTTTGATGGTACGATTCCTTAAACTTGTCTATATATTTTTAATTACTAGAAATAAAGTGTATTCACTGGTGTATACACAGTGTATACACCAGTGAATAAACTGTGTATACACTGTGTATTCACTAATAAATATACTCACCAATGTATACAATATACACTGGTGTATATTATGTATACACCAATGTATATTCATTAGTGAATACACAGTGTATACACAATATACAAAATATTCACCAGTGTATACATAATATACACTTGTGTATATTATGTATACACTGGTGAATTCAGTAATGTACTCAACAATGTATACATAATATTCACTAGTGTATACACAATATACACAGGTGTATACACAATATACACATGTGTATGGTGTATATTGTGTATACACCAATGTATATTAATTAGTGAATACACAGTGTATACACTAGTGTATACAAAGTTTATTCACTCATGAATATACAGACTATAGACTAGTCAATACAATATATGCCAACTAATGTATATTCTAAATATTAATTGTAGCTTCTGTATTTGGATAATACCATTGTTCGAGGTATGGATGTTCCTCGAAGAAGACCCGCATTGGGAGTCTGGAATTTCAGTCTAATTAAGAAGAGACAGGAACTCGAAATGAAAAATGGAGTTTTTGGGAAGGTATCAAAGAACAAATAGGTACGTGAAGAAGACATGGAAATTGGAAGTGTAAGTGAAAGTGAAAGTGAAAGTGACGAGGCAAGAAAAGAGGCAAGAAAAAAGGACAAAAGAGATCGAAAAATCTACAAGGAAAGACTCGAGATGTATCTTAAAGAACCGACAAACGAAAAGGTAATTTCAATACATATCAGTGAATAGGAATACAAGTTTATTATTTTTTTTTCTTTTTCTTTTTCATTGAAATGATGTGAATTACTATGTTCTTGTAGGATTGTATTCTATATCTAGAAGAAATGCACGAAACAATCAATGATCAAAAGAGAATTGTCACGTTTATGTTGGGGAACTATTTGAAGACTTTCCCGAAAAGTGAATCTCTGAATAAGTGGAAAGAAACTTTTATAAAATTATACGGAGAAGATTTTCAAATCCTAGAAGCAAGCAGCGGTGAAAAATCAAAACCGGCTGAAGAGGGAAATGATGAGGCTGAAGAGGGAAATGAAGATGAAAATGTTGAAGATGAACAAACTGGAAATGTTCAAGATGAAGATGACGTTGATAAAGATTTTGAAATCCCAGAAGCAAGCTGTGAAAAATCAAAACCGGCTGAAGAGGGAAATGATGAGGCTGAAGAGAGAAATGAAGATGAAAATGTTGAAGATGAACAAACTGGAAATGTTCAAGATGAAGATGACAGTGATAAAGACGATGGGAATGATGGGAAGGATGACGGTGGGAATGATGGGAAGGATGAAGGTGGGAATGATGGTGGGAATGATGGGAATGATGGGAAGGATGACGGTGGGAATGATGGAGGACAACTTCAGCAGATCATGACGGTGAAGGAAAGGGAACTGACAGTGAAGATGGGAAAGATAAAGAAGATGGGCAAGTAAATTCCCTGAAAGCAACTCGGATAAATTCCCTGAAAGCAACTTGATGACATCGCAAGCAAATCGACAAGTGAAGAATAAGGAAGATGAGGTTGTGAAGGAAGTGC
>CAJVGC010000567.1:0-17474 GCA_910822075.1 Senecio squalidus | reverse complement strand
AAATGTTTAATTGATTGAACGTTTGAACTTAGCAATATGTACTTGGGACGCTAACCCTGAGTAAGGAGTGACCCCTCCTAAGTATCGATACCCATATGACTAACGGCTGTCGCTAATAGTGTATAAGTGAACCTGAACCAAAACGGGCAATTGAACAAAGTTTCCAAAAGTACAATGAGTTCTTACGGGCTTATATATCCATCAAGGATTGGTCGCTAACAAGTATCCTAAATTTAGTTATCCTGCTAAGGCATCAACACATATACGCATAGTAGTACACAAGTTTCCAAGTTTCCAAAGTTTCATAAAAGTTTCAATAGAGTTTCGTACAAGTTTCCAAAGTTTCAAAGTTTCCAAAGAGTTTCAAGTTTCGTACAAGTTTCCAAAGTTTACGAGTTTCATAAGTTTAAATGTTTCAAAGTTTCCAAAGTTTCGAACAAGTTTCCAAAAGTTTCAATAAGCACCAAAAGTATCAAGTTTCCAATTGTTTCAATGATTTGCAAATAGTGTTAAAAGTTACAAAACATATGATCTTATGCTTCCCCCAAATAATGTTTAAAAGTACAAAAAGTAAAACAAATGGGGTTGTAACTCACGGTTTGCGAAGGTAAAAAGGTATGAACTAGCACAAAGGAAGCGGAACGCGTCGGGAATCACAAACGACCTAAAACACCGGAAAGTCGTACAAGTTTTATTAGTATAATTGAGTTATGTTTAGTTTCAGTTTAACATTTTAAATTCTCATTTTCTTATACATAGATTCTGTCCCAAAAAGTTTAATACGAAAAGTTTATAAGGTTTATGTGTTCGTGTACGTTTTGTAGTCCGATAAGTCCAATTATGTCCAAAAAGTGTCCAAGTTCAAAGTTAATGTGATTAAGTCTCGAAGTTATTGTGTTACTGAATTTGAAATGTATTTTACGGTGAAATTTGGGCAGCGCTTCCGCGCTATAAAAATTATGTCCATTTGTAAACACTTTCCCGCTTTAAAATACACAATACCACCATTTAAACAATATTACAAATGTTTTAAGTACTCAAACATTTTCAAACCATTCCTTTGTTCAAAGCAGTAAGTTTTTCAAGGGTAAATAATCTGTGGTACTTGGTTTAGCTTATTTTTATGTTTACGGCCTTTAAAAGGATAAAAGTGACAAACAGCCATATTCAGGCGGCGGCTGGAGGTATTCAGCCGCCGGCTGGACTTTAGCCGTCGGCTGGAATCCTTCAGCCGTCGGCCAAAAGCCTTCGGCCAGCTTGAAAGTTGCTTTATTTTCCGATTTTAAGCTCGTTTAACTGTTAGATTCGACATGCAAACTGATATAACTCAACCATATGTATTTTTAAAGTAAAATCATTGTTTTCTTTTAGATTTACATGTTAAAAATATGGATCTATCATAAAAACTCGTTTTTGAGCAAGAAAACGTTTTAGATTGTTAAGAAAGCACATTTTCAGTTTATAGATTATCCATGCAATCGGTTATTTATGTAAAAAGAGTAAAATAAAGAAGTTCTACCGGAGGAAAAGCAAGGTGACGGTTTGGATGAGTTTTTGCTCCAAAAACTTCTTGGAAACCCGATTTAAACCTTTCCTTTGGATACCCTTAACTCCTAGAACGTTTTTGATGGATTAGGTGGTTGATATTTGTGTGTTTATGGACTGAAAATGGTGTTTGAGTTTCTGTTTTTGCTTTGTTCTTGAGAGAAAAAGATGAGAGAAATGAGAGAGAGTAAGGTGTGTGTGTGTTTTGTGTGTTAATTTGAAAATAGGTTTGAAATGAAAAAGATAGTGGAGTTAGGGGTGATGTTACTGCTCTTGGGAAGCTAAATTGCAGTAACCATGGTCCAATCCCGGATTAAATCTGTTGCCCAATCGAAAAGCATGCAAAAATGAGTCATCATCCAGCTGGACAGCGGGATTCAGTCGCCAGCTGAATATATTCAGCCGCCGGCTGGATTGAAAAGTCCAGCTTTTTGACGTTTTAAGTTTTCCGTTAATTAGTTAAGGACTAGAACCTTTTTAGTTTCCGTTATGAACTTAGTCAAGTTCTTGTATTGTTTATTTGGTGTTAGGATTTATAGTTTTGATTCCGACATTGGTTCCGACAATAAAAGACACGACAATTTAAGAACCCGAACAATATGAACACGATAAAAGAGTAACTGGAGATTCGAGCCGAATAAGTAACTGAGAATCACCTGAAATTTAGACGGTTGTCACAGTTGCAATGTTCATAAATGTTTTCAAGTTATAAATAATCTTATGTTTCCCCCAAAATCATGCAAAATACATATAAAATAAGGGGTTGTAACTCACGGATTGCGAAGAATAAGAACACGGAAATTCGGTCGGAACGGTAGCCGGGAATCACGGATTGCCTAATAATATCAAGATAGTTTAATTAGTCATTATATTATTATGTTCTTTATATAATAATATAGATAAATTATTATTAAACTTTAAGTGTCAAGGTTAAGTATCGTTAAAATTGTCCGAAAAGGTAATTGTCACGTTTTTTTCCAAAAGTCCGATTTAACGTTTATTATTATTATGTTACGAGTGCTTTTGCTCGCTGAAGTGGTTTACATTTTTCTAAGGAAATTTGGGCAGCGCTTCCGCGCCCAAATTTCATATCCAAAAATGTACAATCCACTTCCGCTCACAAATCACCTAAAACACGATAACATATATAATATAGTCCAATTTAAGTCCAGATAGTCCATACATGTTTCAAATGTTATTTGTTTTACTTATTCAGTCCCAAAATATCATGTGTCAAAAACTCAGCGGGTCAAATGTAGTCAAAACGTGCTAAAAATGACAAGTTTTGGAAAAAACAACAGCTCTGTGCGCCGCTGTGAGCACCAGAACGACACACAGAAGCTGGATTTTTCACCCGCTGCGTCGTTCTGTGCTCTAGGACGGCGCACATGACGCGGGTTTTCGAGTTTTTGTTGTAAAACGTTTATTTAGCCTTAGATTCCGACATGCCATAGGTTTAAACTTATTAAAACATCATTTTAACAGTTTATAAAGTAATTTTAGTCACAAATTCGTGGATCCAAAGACTATTTCGATTAAAAACGTTTTTGACCATAAAAAGTCATAGATTTGTATAAAAACTTATTTTGAACCGTTAGATCTTACATGCAAGTAGTAAAATCAGTATAAAATGAAAAGAGAAAGGTTTCTACCGAAGAGATTAGCTTGGATTAGGTTTTGGCCGGATTTTAGCTTCAAAAATCTTTACAAGAATGGTTCTTTTTCGAAAACTTGGCTTCTCCTTGCTTCTCTTGATGATTTAAACGTTTTGTATGGATTAAAATGGGGTTTAGGTTGCTGGAAATCACTGGAACAAGTGGGTTCTTGAGAGAAAGTTGAGAGAAAAGTGTGTAAGTGTGTGTTTTTGTTTAATAAAAGTGATAATAAAAATGAAATAATAAAAATGATGTTAATGGGAAGTTGGGACTGCAACATAGCAGTAATGAGTGCATAAAATTCGAGTTTGATTGGTGGGTGTGACAACCGTCTTATTTCAGGTGAAAACCGCATTCTCTATCTTTGACTTAACTCGAATTTATCTTGTTATTACTTGTCTCGTAAACTCGAGTGTGTAGAATCGAAATCGGAATCACAAAATGAATCCTAATACCAAGAAAATACTTAGTGAACTTGTCTAAGTTCCCATTTTTAAATGAACGAAAACTTTCAACTAACGAAACGCTTAACAACAGAACGAACGAAAAACGAAAAAGGCAAGTCTGCCACCCCATCCGCGGCGCAGTGAGGCCACCGCGCCGCGGTGGAGTGTGCAGACAGCCACATTTTTTGTTTAACTCAAACTTAACCAAACGGACCCAAAACCCGAGCCCAACACTTTGGCTCGGGATAAACATGATAAAGGCCCTCTTAAAGTCCAGTAACCTGTTTTTGAATCACATATAACACTAACACAAACACATTACATACACACACACACACACATATCAAACACAAACACTCAAACTCTCTATCTCTCTCATTTGAAGCTTTTAAGCAAACACCCTCTTCAACTCTCTCCATTTACAGAAATATTCACAACAAAAACACCTATTTTAGCCACACCTAAACACATCAAAATCGTCATCAAGTAAGGAAGAAGAAGGGGTTTCACACATTTGGGGTTAAAGTTCATTTTCAAAGCTTTTGGGTCAAAATCACCAAGGGTTCACTCCAAATCATCTTCAAACCACTTTAATCTCGGTAAAAAACCCTTCTAAGCTTCTGTTTTTATAAGTTAAACTCGTTGCATGTAACATCCATCACCTAAAAATGAGTTTATATGAAAATATTTCACCATTTATGAACAAAAACGGGATTTTTCTAAATGCATGGTTAGATCTATAGATTTTGGTTAAAAACACTATATAAACCATGAAACATCCATTATATAGGTATATCCTTGGTTGCATGTCGAAATCCAACTTAAAAACATCATTTTCTTCAAAAACGAACTTGGCCAAGAACCTGTCACACTGACCGCGGCGCGGTACCTCCACCGCGGCGCATTCGAGGTTTTACCTCTGACGGCGGCGCAATCCTCCCACCGCGGCGCAGTCGAGGTTTTACCTCTGACTGCGGCGCAGTCCTCCCACCGCGGCGCAGTCATGTGACAGACAGGTCCAAACTGCTAAGTTTAAACGTATTGAATCTTAACTCTAAACGCGATATCTAAACTTATGTTCGGAACTGAGATTTATGAATCATAACCTGCAATGAGAGTAACCCACACATTAATGAACTAAATGAACAAGTTTATATGTCATTGTTTTGGGAATTATATGAAATATGTTTATTGAAATTGTTAAGCGGGAAAGTGTACGAAAATGGGAATTAATGATTTTGGCGCGGAACCGCTGCCCGATTTTCAGTAGACCTAAACCCGACTCTTAAAATAATAGCATAAAACATTAATACTCATTAAATCTTGGTATTTCATTAGGATTCCCGTGATTTCCGATCCGCCTCAATTACCCTCCGCACTCGTAGCTTTTCTTCGCAAACAGTGAGTTACATCCCCACTTTATTTACTGTTTTCAAATAACTTTTGGGGGAAACAAGAGATCTACATAAACTTTGGAACTGTTATGATCTTTGGTACAATTATGAAACTTATGCTTATTTAGTTTTATGGCTGTTTGGCCTATGATAAACTAATGGTTTTCCACCCTTTTTTTTTCGGCTTAATGGTTCGCCACCTTTACTCGGCTTTTGGTTCAAACTATGTTAAACTTATTTATTGCCACTCTTGGCTCTTTTATGAACTTGATTGATCGTATAACTAACGTGACTCTTGAGGGATATAACTAACCATAAGTGACTACTACTAGTTGGAAAAATGAAACATTAGTGCCCATCTTGCAACACACTATTAGCTTTGATAAGACGTTTAGTAATTATGAGTATCGATACTTAGGAAATAACTGTTCCTTGCTTAGGCGGCAGCTTAAGTACATATTACTTGATCAGAAACAACTCCCCGTAAGTAGTCGGGGTAAGGGGCCTCTCGGTTGGTAATTCGGTTTAGTGTGAACACTTAAGTTATATTATGCCAAGTAGTCGTTATACATGAATTCAATCATTAGTTTTACTTATCTTGCGCGTATAAGGTTATACGACTTCCGCAACTATCCTTTAATCAACTGTTTTAGTTCGAACTATTCTTTAAGTATTGTTCTACTTTTAGAAACTTTTAAGTATAGATTTACTTAACTCAAAACTCTTTTAGTCGAGGACTAGAAAACTGTAACTCACTCACTACTTTATTGTAGTTGACACTTTATCTCTTGTCTCAGGAAATCAAATGTAAGATACGAAGTGCATTCAGTGGATGGGTCTGGCATGTCAGGTGAAGTTAAGAATCAGGAGAAGACCTATTTTGGATATCTTTTGGGAATTTTATTAAACAATTTACTGTGTTCTTATGTGATGTACTTATCAATGCTTGGTTATCTTTAAACTGTAAACTCTTGTTTTATTCATAATGACTTGAAACCGTATGTTTTTATTTATAACTCGTGTGATGATATCTTGGCTCTTCACATTCCGTGTTTCCGCTTTAGCGGGGTGTGGCAGTGGGTGGGGTTGAGAAATCGAGACATGCAAAGTTTTCAAATCTGTTACAAAATTCGTCCTCCAGGACGGCGCACATGACTTTAAATGGACCGGTGCACATGACTTTAAGCAACGGGACCGATACGCTCAATGACTTTAAATGGACCGGTGTACCTTGGACTTAGTTTACCGCGCTTTCCGAAGCGGACTACCCCTTTCCATGGCGATATCTTGAGGAGCACTCTGTCGCCAACTTGGAACTCGAGGGGTTTCCTTCGGTTGTCTGCGTAGCTCTTCTGTCGGGTACGGGATGTCTTCAGTCCTTCGCGGATGGTGGTGATCTTGTCAATGGTCTCCTGGACGATATCGAGTCTCGGTAGTTGTCGATCGCTAGCTTTTAGCCAACAAAGCGGTGACCGACACTTACGTCCATAGAGAGCCTCGAATGGTGCGCACTTGATGCTGGCATGGTAGCTGTTATTGTAGGAGAATTCGACCAAAGGAAGGTGAGCGTCCCAACTTCCTCCGAAGTCGACTACACATGCTCTCAGCATATCCTCAAGTGTTTGGATCGTCCTTTCGCTCTGGCCATCGGTCTGAGGGTGGCATGCCGTGCTGAGGTCTAGTCGTGTACCTAACGACTTTTGAAGGACATTCCAAAAGCGGGAAGTGAATCGACTGTCCCTATCGGAGATGATGGAGAGAGGTGTTCCATGACGAGAGACGATCTCGTTGATGTAAACTTGAGCGAATTTCTCCATCGAGTGGTTTTCTCGAACCGGCAGGAAATGAGCGGATTTTGTCAAACGGTCCACGATTACCCAAATCGTGTCGTTACCCTTAGCCGTACGGGGAAACTTGGTGACGAAGTCCATGGAAATTTTTTCCCACTTCCACATGGGAATTTCCGGTTGTTGAAGTAAACCTGAGGGCTTTTGATATTCTGCCTTGACCTTGGAGCAAGTAAGGCACTTAGCTACATACAAGGCGATATCCTTCTTCATGCCCGGCCACCAGTAGTACTCTCGGAGGTCCTTATACAACTTGTCGGATCCCGGATGGATGGAGTATCTAGATCCGTGGCCCTCGTCCAGAATGAGCTTGCGGAGATCCTCAGATTTTGGAATCCATGCTCGACCCTTGAAGTAGTAGATTCCGTCGGACTTGCGTTCGAATTCCTTTTCATGATTATGAAGCGTTTCGACCTTAATGTTCTCGGGTTTCAACGCCTCTTGTTGTGTGTTGGAAATCTGCGTTTGAAGGCTTGTCTGAATTTGAATACCCAACGCTCGAACTCGAGATGGCTTTACCCTTTCCTTCCGACTCCGGCATCTGCTACTACGTTTGCTTTACCCGGGTGGTATTTGATCTCGCAATCGTAGTCACTCAGCAGTTCTATCCATCTACGTTGCCTCATGTTGAGCATTTTCTGATTTAAAATGTGCTGAAGGCTCTTGTGATCAGTGTAGACCGTACACTTGGTACCATACAAGTAGTGCCTCCAGATCTTCAAAGCGAACACGACGGCTCCCAATTCTAAGTCGTGTGTTGTGTAGTTCTGCTCGTGTACTTTAAGCTGCCTAGAAGCGTAAGCGATGACCTTGTCCTTCTGCATTAGAACACACCCAAGTCCTTGGTGGGAGGCATCGCAAAACACTACGAAGTTATCCGTTCCCTCTGGCAGGGACAGAATCGGTGCGTGACACAGTTGATATTTGAGTTTCTGGAAGGAATCCTCCTGATCTTTTCCCCAAGTGAAGTCCTTGTCTTTCTGTGTGAGCTCGGTGAGGGGTTTTGCGATCTTCGAGAAATTCTCAATGAATCTTCGATAATAGCCAGCCAATCCTAGGAACTGACGGATTTCCGTCGGGGTCGTCGGAGCTTGCCATTTCTCGATCGCTTCGGTTTTGGCTGGATCTACATGAATCCCTTCTTGGTTGACCACATATCCAAGGAAGTGTACCTCTCGGAGCCAGAATTCACACTTCGAGAATTTGGCGAACAATTTCTGATCTCGGAGGAGTTCTAAAATAAGCTTAAGGTGTTTCGCATGATCTTCCTTGTTCCTTGAGTAGATGAGAATGTCGTCTATGAATACGATTACGAATTTGTCTAGGTATGGCCTACACACTCTGTTCATTAGGTCCATGAACACTGCTGGTGCGTTGGTCAGTCCAAAAGGCATGACGAGGAATTCGTAATGACCGTATCGAGTTCGAAATGCGGTTTTCGGAATGTCGGTCTCGCTGACACGAACTTGGTGATAACCCGAACGGAGGTCGATTTTGGAGAAGTAAGTTGCACCCTGCAACTGGTCGAAGAGATCATCGATCCTCGGGAGAGGGTATCAGTTCTTGACGGTCAGCTTGTTCAGCTCTCGGTAGTCAATGCACATGCGTAATGTGTCTTTCTTTTTAACAAAGAGGATTGGGGCTCCCCAGGGGGACGAACTCGGGCGAATAAGACCATGGTCTAAGAGTTCCTGTAACTGTTTTGACAGTTCTAGCATTTCAGGTGGCGCCAAACGGTACGGGGTCTTGGCAACCGGTGTTGCTCCAGGAATGAGGTCTATTCGGAATTCCACTTGTCGTTGAGGTGGCAGCCCTGGCAAATCCTCGGGAAAGACTTCGGGATGATCCTTGACTATTGGAATATCTTGGATTCGGATCTCGGAAGGTTTACGCTCGACGACATGGGCAAGGAATGTGTCATAGTCCTTCTGAAGGTACTTGCTCATTTTGATGGAAGACACGATGCGAAGTTGTCGTCCAGGCTTGTCTCCCTGAACAACGAGAGTCTCTTTTTCCGAAAGAGGAATACGGATGAGTTTGTCGAAACAGACGATTTCTGCTCGAAAGCGAGATAGCCAGTCCATTCCAACGATAACGTCGAAACTTGAAAGCCCGATAGGAATTAGATCAATGGGGAAGATTTTATCAGATAGGCATAGTGAACATCCTAAGATTATGTCCTTAGCTTCAAATTCTTGGCCGTTAGCATATTCGACCGTAAAACTATCCTTAAGAACTTTAGATTCTAGATTAATGAGGGGTCTAAATTCTAAGGAAATGAAGCTTCTCTCAGCTCCTGAGTCGAATAGTACGGAAGCAAAATGGTTGTTGAGGGAAAACGTACCAGTAGCTGCATTGGGGTCCTGACGTGCTTCCTCAGTAGTTAGTGCGTAAGCGCGACCCCTACCTTGCCCTCACTGGTTCTGAGGAGTTCGATTAAGCCTTGGGCAGGTATTCCGGAGGTGCTGGTCGCTTCCGCACTCATAGTATGTCAGTTTCTGGACCGGGGCGGTTGTCTTGTCCGGGCAGTACTTGGCATAGTGGCCCACCTTTTGGCACCTTAGGCATAACGGGCAGTTCCCGAGATGGTGGAAGTTGCACTTGTTGCACTTCGGGTACGGTCCAGAGTAGGACCCAGATCTAGCAGGTGGTGCTAGTGCAGGTGCAAGTACAGGTGTGGCAGTCACGGCGAAGTTTCGGGTGCTACGGGCCTTCTTGTTGCGGTCACTTCTTCTCGGGGTTGGCTCGGCCTTCCTCTTCTCACCTGACTCCTTTTTGGAGGATCCAGGAGCGGTGAGGAGGTTGCTGGTGAGACGGTGAGCTAGGATGATTGCACTCTGGAGGGTTTGCGGCTCAGATGAGATGACCATGCCACGGATTTCTGGAACCAGACCAGAGATGTACATGTCGATTCGGTTTTCCTCAGGGGTTACCAGTCTTGGAACCAGTCGGGCGAGCTCGTGGAACCGGGTGGTGTACTTCTCGATGTCGTTATCGATCATCTTGTGGTCCCACAGCTCAGCCTCGAGCCTCTTGATTTCCCCTCTCGGGCAGTACTCTTCGATGAGCAGGTTCTTGAAGGTGTTCCAGGGAAGAGCGTAGGCAGTGTCACGCCCTCTGGTTTGAACAACACTGTTCCACCAGGATAGAGCTCAGCCATGGAATACACAGGACGCGTACTCCACCTTGTTTGCCTCAGCACATCGGCTGATGTGTAGGACGGATTCGATGCTCTATAACCATTGGAGCAGTCCTACAGCACCAGTGGTGCCGTGAAACTCCTTCGGCTTACACGCCATGAAGCTCTTATAGTTGCATGGGGGAGGGTTCGGGTGTTGGTTCTGGTTCTGATTTTGGTTTTGATTGTTCTGTTGTTGCTGCTTCTGCTGCTGTTGCTGGTGGTGGTTGTTGACATTGGCATTGATCCCGGCGGTGATCTGGGCGATCATATTGGGCATTGCCGCATTCAACTGTTCAGCAACTTGCTCAGCAATGATGCTAGCGTTTGTGCGAGGAGCCATGATTCTACAATCAGAAGAATAGATTCAGTTTAGAACGCACGAATGGAATATGATAAGAACATACTCTAGTGACCACAGATAATTATAGCACGAGATTAATATGAATGAACAAATAGCACAAGCATGATTATGATTCAAGAGATAGAATTGTAATGATTTTCAAAAGTACAAGATTCATATGATAAGGTAAATATAATAATAAAAGGTAGAAATTACATTAATGATAAATGGGTTTGGTACAAGCACTGAATGAGAATGACGATTACAATACATAAAAGGAAAGGAAATAAAAGTCTAAGTCGTGTACAATGAGAAAATTACGACTAGGCTAAGTACAGTACAATAAAGAGAAATAACTAATGGCGCCTCTCCAGAAACATCTTGGCCGCCATGACTGCAATCAAAGTGCCCATTACCAGGCACACACCAATGAGGTGCTGCACGGTTCGTGTCGTAGCTCGGGTCGATGCGATGACTCGCAACGCCTGCTCCGACAACTGTTGTGCAGAGTCAGTGACCTCAATGATAAGGTGTCCCTGGTTCTGAGTCTCCTGTGCCAGCTCCCGTACCTCACGGTGCAGGTTAAGGAACGCGGCTGGTGGGGGAGGCTGAAGGGTATGAGGCATCCTCTGCTTGGCGGCCTCGACGTCTCTGGCGCGCTGCATTTCTTCTGTGACAACCGTCAAAATTCAGGTACTTATTATGTTGATTATATCAGTTCGAAACGTTAGTTACTTCTTTGTCTCGTTCGCTCTATTCTGGTTCGTAACTTTTGAGTCTATACTTTGTCGGAACTAGTGTCGGAATAACTTCCGGAATCAAAATTATAAGTCCTACTACCAAGAAAACACCTATTGAACTTTCCTAAGTTCATAACCAATCATAATTAAGAACTTTCAATTAACAAAAAGGTCCAACGAAGCAAAAACGTAAAAACGAAAATTTCGAAAAGGCCAAAAATGGCCCGGTGCGCAGCACCTCGGGCCAGAATTTCAAAATATTTACAGTTTTAGTCCTTTTCTCGTTTTACACCACCACCACCCAAATTGGCCAATCACAAACGCCCCTTTACTGCCCATTTACTGTCCCAAGGCCAGATTATCCCCCCATGGTCATTTCTTTTTCATTTACTTTCATTTTTACAAAAAAACCAAACACATTACACCTAGTCTTTTCTCTCTACTTTTCTCTCTAAGAACTCCATTTCCAGAAACATTCCAGCCATCAAAACCCATTAATAAACCATACAAATCGTTCTAAACCTCAAGAGAAGCTCGGGGGTGTTGATATTTCGAAAAAGGACCACGGTTGTAAAGATTTTTGGGGCTAAATCCGACCAAAAACTCATCATCCAAGCTTTTCCTTCGGTAGATTTCTTTATTTTTACTATTCTTACATAAATATTCAATTGCATGTAAGATCTAACGGTTGAAAATGTATTTTTACATAAATCTATGACTTTTTACGGTCAAAAACGTTTTTAACATAAATAATCTTTAGATCCACGGATTTGTAACCAAATACTCATTAGAAACTGTTAAAAAGATGTTTTAATAAGTTTTAACCGGTTGCATGTCGAAATCAATGGGTGAAAATGCGTTTTTAACAAAGAAATCTCAAAAACGGGGAAACCAGCAAGGAGGTGCGCAGCACCCCCCCTGACAGGTGCTGCGCACCGGGCTGCTGTCTCCCCGAAAACTCGTCGTTTTACTCGTTTTTAGAATATGTTACTTTCTGGACTTTTACCAAAATCATGAGGGGACTGAGATAAATGAAATCCATAGTAAAAGTGACTTGTGTTGGACTATTTGAACTATAATATATGTGTTATTGTATTTTAGGTGATTTGTGAGCGGAATTGGTTTACAATTTTTGGACATGAAATTTGGGCGCGGAAGCGCTGCCCAAATTTCCCTCAGAAATTGTAAATCACCTCAGCAAGCAAAAACACTTAAGATATAATAATCTAAAACGTTAAATCGGACTTTCGGACAAAAACGTGACAATTACCTTTTTGGACTATTTTGACGATACTTAAATTTGACACTTACACTTTAATGACATCTTACCTATATTATTATATAAGAACCTAATAATATAACAACTCATTAAACTACCTTGGTATTAATAGGCAATCCGTGATTCCCGGATTACACATTCCGACCGAATTTCCAAGTTCTCGATCTCTTCGCAATCCGTGAGTTACAACCCCTTGTTTTACATATTTTACATGAATTTGGGGGAAACATAAGATTAATTGCATTTTAAGCTTTATGAAACCAATTTGCAATACATCAAACTTTGACTTATTAAACTTTGACTTTGACTTTATTACAACTTTGACATTGAAACGTCTACTTAGTTTCTTATGCGTAAAACATTTCTTTCTCCATTTATAATTATTGTTTCGTCTCTTTAACTCAACTATTTACTGATGCTTGTATGCGTAACCAACCCTTGATGGAACTATAACACGTTCTTAAGTGATATTGATTCTCTCTCTTTTAAAACAAAACTACATAGTGCCCAATTATTCTTTAGTCTCTCTCTTACACACTATTAACTACTTAGCCGTATAGTAATTATGGGTATCGATACTTAGGAAAGAACCGTTCCTTGCTTAGATGGCAGTCTAAGTACATATTTACTGAGTTTCTTTTAATTTCCCGTTTGAGAGGCGGGGAGTTGGGGCCGCACGGTTGATAATCGGATTAGTGTGAACACTTAAGTTATAGATGCCAAGAGGTTGATACAAGAAATCTATCTAGTTACTTACGCATAAACTTATAATTTTTTTTAGCGATTGTTATCCGCTTCTCCTACTTGACTAAATTTGATTCCATTTAGTCTTTACAAACATAGGGCACCCCTTCGCCCGCTACATAAACTTTAAAAGTATGTAAACCCTTTAAGCGACTTTTCTCCGCTAATCTCCCTTATGGGAAACTCCTACTTTATATACTTTACTCGTACTTTTATGCCAACTGTTTAAACTGTAACTCACTCACTACTTTCGTAGTTGACACTTTATCTTATGTTTCAGGAAATTAGTGTAAGCCTGAGGTGCATGGCATGGACGGGACGAGGCGGTTGTGTGAGAACCTATGCGGGAAAAGACTTGGCCAGTTATTTTGGAAATTTTTAATGAAACACTTTTATTATGTGTCAATGTATTAAACTATTGTCTCTTGGTTGTTTGAATGGATTTCTAAACACTTTTTTTTTTATTTAATGAATGACTCATTTACCGTTATGTTTGATATGACCTGTGTAAAGATTTTCCAGCTCTTCACATTCCCGTGTTTCCTCTTTAGCGGGGTGTGACATCTTCGCGCTCCATCTAACGCTCCCAGGAGTAGTGGTCCATGAGGGGGTTATGCGGGACCTCTGGAGGGTGACCGAAAGGTAGGTGCGATGGGGTAGGCTGGGATGGTCCAGCCTGGTGCGCAGCCATCCTGTCCGGCAGACGGCCCGGGAGGATGACCTGCTTGCGCGCAGTCAACCTAGTGCGCGGGCCCCGGTAGTGGAGTGTTGCGGAAACGGGTACCGGTGGAGGGCGTAGCACAGCCCTCGGGCTGGACCCGATGCTGCTGGAGATCGCCATGGAGGTGACCTCCGTGGGATCGGTGGTCTGATGGCGCTCGCTCTCTGAGGCGGTGCGGCCCTCGGAAGGCGAAGCGGCTCTGGGTAGGGAGCGAGACTGTGAATGTGACGGTGAACGTGAACGAGAGGAGTGAGACATGACGGATCTTTGAATAATGAGTTTCGTAAGTACGAGAAGTCACAAAAGAATAATAAAGGAAATGTGTAATGAAATGCATGTACGGGTCAGTCACGTGAGAATCGGGAAAAGACAGTACCGAGAATTTTCGACTCAAAAACCGTTAACAATAGTAATTACGTTCCGTCCTTGCATAATCCATTTTGAACTAGGCATGGGTGATCAGGCCATGCGTAGTTAAAGATAAACATGCAATCGCGAAATTAATTCTCTAAAGTTTGAACCCATAAATGATTTTCCGAAAAGCCTTGGTTATAGTTTGGTTTCGAAAAATTTTGGAAAATTTTTAAAACCGTTTTTCTCTATAACCTGTGCTCTGATACCAAGTCTGTCACACCCCGCTAAAGCGGAAACACGGAATGTGAAGAGCTGGAAGATCATTACACGGGTCATAAGAAACATAACGACATTCAAGTCATATATTAAAAACACAAGTGTTTACAATTCAAGACAACCAAGATTTTCAGTACACAAATACATAAGTTTAAAATTCCAAATTAAAATTCCCAAAAGTAGTAAACAGGTCTTTTCCCGAAAAGGTTCTCACACGACCGCCTTGACCCGTCCATGTCATGCACTTCATACTTACACTAAATTTCCTGAAGCATAAGATAAAATGTCAACTACGAAAGTAGTGAGTGAGTTACAGTTTAAGTAGTTCGGCAAAAATATTGGTTAAGTATATAAAAGTAAAAGTTTCCAAAGGAGGTTAGAGGAGAAAAGTCGCTTAAAATTTATATACTTTTAAAGTTTCAAGTAACGGGCGAATCGGTGCCCTAAGTTCGTAAAGACTAAGTAGAGTCAAATTTAGTCAAATCGTAGTTGCGGAAGCAATCGCTAAAAGTTCATAAATTTATGCGTAAAAGTAACCAATTAGATTCTTGTATCAACCACTTGGCATCTATAACTTAAGTGTTCACACTAAACCGATTGTTCAACCGTGAGGCCCTTTTCCCCGCATATCCTACGGGAAGTTGTCAAGTTCTTAGTAATATGTACTTAGACTGCCATCTAAGCAAGGAACGGTTCTTTCCTAAGTATCGATACCCATAATTACTAAACGGCTCTGTAGTTAATAGTGTGTAAAGTTCTAGAAAAAGCAGCTGGGCACTAAGTAGTTTTGTTTTAAAAAGAGATAGTTGTTCCGTCACTTAAGAGTCATGTTATAGTTTCATCAAGGGTCGGTCTCGCATACAAGCATCAATAATTAGTTTAGCCGAAAAAAGGGGGCAAGCCGGTAAGTTCAAGTCAGCCAGTAGTGTAAAAGTGTTTTACGCATAAGAGTTCAAAATAGTTCATAAAAGTTCCAAAGTCAAAATAGTTCATAAAGTTCCAAAGTCAAAATAGTTCACAAGGTTTCAAAGTTAAAATAGTTCATAAAGTTCCAAAGTCAAAGTAGTTTACAAGGTTCCAAAGTCAAAATAGTTCATAAAAGTTCCAAAGTCAAAATAGTTCATAAGTTTGTAATAAGTCAAAAGTTCACATAGTTGCAATGTTCATAAATGTTTTCAAGTTATAAATAATCTTATGTTTCCCCCAAAATCATGCAAAATACATATAAAATAAGGGGTTGTAACTCACGGATTGCGAAGAATAAGAACACGGAAATTCGGTCGGAACGGTAGCCGGGAATCACGGATTGCCTAATAATACCAAGATAGTTTAATTAGTCCTTATATTATTATGTTCTTTATATAATAATATAGATAAATTATTATTAAACTTTAAGTGTCAAGGTTAAGTATCGTTAAAATTGTCCGAAAAGGTAATTGTCACGTTTTTGTCCAAAAGTCCGATTTAACGTTTATTATTATTATGTTACGAGTGCTTTTGCTCGCTGAAGTGGTTTACATTTTTCTAAGGAAATTTGGGCAGCGCTTCCGCGCCCAAATTTCATATCCAAAAATGTACAATCCACTTCCGCTCACAAATCACCTAAAACACGATAACATATATAATATAGTCCAATTTAAGTCCAAATAGTCCATACATGTTTCAAATGTTATTTGTTTTACTTATTCAGTCCCAAAATATCATGTGTCAAAAAGTCAGCGGGTCAAATGTAGTCAAAACGTGCTAAAAACGACAAGTTTTGGAAAAACAGCAGCTCTGTGCTCCGCTGTGAGCACCAAAACGACGCACAGAAGCTGGATTTTTCACCCGCTGCGTCGTTCTGTGCTCTAGGACGGCGCACATGACGCGAGTTTTTGAGTTTTTGTTGTAAAACGTTTATTTAGCCTTAGATTCCGACATGCAATAGGTTTAAACTTATTAAAACATCATTTTAACAGTTTATAAAGTAATTTTAGTCACAAATTCGTGGATCCAAAGACTATTTCGATTAAAAACGTTTTTGACCATAAAAAGTCATAGATTTGTATAAAAACTTATTTTGAACCGTTAGATCTTACATGCAAGTAGTAAAATCAGTATAAAATGAAAAGAGAAAGGTTTCTACCGAAGAGATTAGCTTGGATGAGGTTTTGGCCGGATTTTAGCTTCAAAAATCTTTACAGGAATGGTCCTTTTTTCGAAAACTTGGCTTCTCCTTGCTTCTCTTGATGATTTAAACGTTTTGTATGGATTAAAATGGGGTTTAGGTTGCTGGAAATCACTGGAACAAGTGGGTTCTTGAGAGAAAGTTGAGAGAAAAGTGTGTAAGTGTGTGTTTTTGTTTAATAAAAGTGATAATAAAAATGAAATAATAAAAATGATGTTAATGGGAAGTTGGGACTGCAACATAGCAGTAATGAGTGCATAAAAATCGAGTTTGATTGGTGGGTGGGGTTGAGAAATCGAGACATGCAAAGTTTTCAAATCTGTTACAAAATTCGTCCTCCAAGACGGCGCACATGGCCTCTGTGCGTCGTCCTGGACCATTTTTGTAATAATTTTTGTGTTTTGGCTGATTTTGCATAATTGTTTCGTTGGACCTTTTCGTTAACTAAAGTTTTAAAGTATGTTACATTATGAACTTAGGAAAGTTCATTAGGAGTTTTCTTGGTATTAGGACTTATATATTTCGATTCCGGTTGTGATTCTGACGCTGTCGCGGTCCCGAATAATGGAAAGTTAAAGACTAGATAGACCGAAAGAGACATAGAGTATAAAAATGCACCTGGAATTAGACGGTTGTCACACCATACTTCGCCATATGACATTTAAGGCCCCTCTTTTATTATATATATATATATATATATATATATATATATATATATATATATATATATATATATATATATATATATATATATATATATATATATATATATATATATATAAAGG
>CAJVGC010000566.1:0-73802 GCA_910822075.1 Senecio squalidus | reverse complement strand
TTTCATCAAGGATTGGTCGCTAACAAGTATCCTAAATTTAGTTAACCCGCTAAGGCATCAACACATATACGCATAATAGTTTCCAAGTTTCAAAGTTTCAAAGTTCAAAGTTTCATAAGAGTTGCAATAAAGTTTCGTACAAGTTTCCAAAGTTTACGAGTTTCACAAGTTAAAATGTTTCAAGTTTCCAAAGTTTCGAACAAGTTTCCAAAAGTTTCAATAAGTACCAAAAGTATCAAGTTTCCAATTATTTCAATGCAAATAGTGTAAAAGTTACAAAACATGTGATCTTATGCTTCCCCCAAATAATGTTTAAATGTACAAAAAGTAAAACAAGTGGGGTTGTAACTCACGGTTTGCGGAGATAAGAGGTATGAACAAGCACAAAAGAAACGGAACGCGTCGGGAATCACAAACGACCTAGAACACCGGAAGTTGTACAAGTTTTGTTAGTATAATTGAGTTATGTTAAGTTCCAATTTAACATTTTAAATTCTCATTTTCTTATACATAGATTCTGTTCCAAAAAGTTTATTATTGAAATTTTATAAGGGTTATGTGTTCGTGTACGTTTTGTAGTCCGATAAGTCCAATTATGTCCAAAAAGCGTCAAAGTTCAAAGTCAAAGTGTATAAGTCTCGAAGTTATTATCTTACTGAATTTGAGATGTATTTTATGGTGAAATTTGGGCAGCGCTTCCGCGCAATAAAAATTATATCCATTTTCAATACACTTTCCCGCTTTAAAATACACAACACAACCATTTAAACAATATTACATAAGTTTTAAGTACTCAAACATTTTCAAACCATTCCTTTGTTCAAAACAGTAAGTTTTTCGAGGGTAAATAATATGTGGTACTTGTTTTAGCTTATTTTTATGTTTACGGCCTTTAAAAACGATAAAAGTGACAAACAGCCATCTTCAGGCGGCGGCTGGAGGTATTCAGCCGCCGGCTGGACTTTAGCCGTCGGCTGGAATCCTTCAGCCGCCGGCCAAAAGCCTTCGGCAAGTTTCAAGATTGCTTTATTTTTCGATTTTTAACTTGTATAACCGTTAGATTCGACATGCAAGCTGATATAACTCAAATATATATATTTTTAAAGTAAACTCATTGTTTTCTTTTAGATTTACATGTTAAACATATGGATCTTTTATAAAAACTCGTTTTTAACCAAGAAAACATTTTAGATCTTTATAAAAACATATTTCCAGGTTTTAGATCTTACATGCAAGTGATTATTTTAGTAAAAAGAGTAAAGTAAAAGAGTTCTACCGAAGAGAAAGGCAAGGAGACGATTTGGATGAGTTTCTAGCTCCAAATCTTCTTGAAAACCCGATTTAAACCTTTTCCTTTGATACCCTTTTCTTCTAGGACGATTTGTGTATGATTGATGGTTAATTTTTGTGTGTTTATGGACTAAAAATGGTGTTTAAGTTTCTGTTTTGCTTTGTTTTTGAGGAGGAATGAGAGAGTTTGGAGAGAGAGAGAGGTGTAATGTGTGTGTTTTGTGTTTGAAATGAAAATAGAAATGAATGGGAAGGTAGGAAAGGGGTTGGGACTGACCTAGGGGGTCAGAAATGACAGTTATTGTTGCCCAGTCCCGAGCTAAATAAGTTGGTCCAATGACATTTCATGCAAAAATGAGTCATCGTCCAGCTGGACAGCGAGATTCAGCTGCCGGCTGAATATATTCAGCCGCCGGCTGGATTGAGAAATCCAGCTTTTTCACGTTTTAAGTTTTCCGTTATAATTAGTTAAGGAATAGAATCTTTTTAGTTTCTGTTATGAACTTAGTCAAGTTCTTGTATTGTTTATTTGGTGTTAGGATTTATAGTTTGATTCCGACTTTTGGTTCCGACAATAAAAGACACAATAAGTATGAACCCGAACAATATGAACACGATAAAGAGTAACTAGAGATTCGAACCGATTAAGTAACTGAGAATCACCTGAAATTTAGACGGTTGTCACTACCAACTTCTGTCACACCCCGCTTATAGCGGAAACACGGAATGATCCAGTTATAATATCAAGAGTCAAGATTACAACAATATAACCGATAAACAAAACATCAAATTAAATAGATCATGCCAAATGTTACCAAATACATCAATAAGTCAAAGGCGATAAGACGCCAAGTACAAATACAATTCCAAAAGAAATAAACAACGGATCGTCATGGAAATTACAATAAACGATTCAAATCCAAATTTACCAAAAGCAAGCGATCCCAAAATAAACTATGGCATGATCAATGGAAATCCTCAATTTCCTGCAAAGCGTTAAAACGACATCAACAACATGTTGGTGAATTATTCGCAATTTTAAAGTAAAAGTGACCCATCGACAAGTTTCGATAAATTTCAAAATCATATTTCCAATCATAACATCATCATCATATCTTATCTTGTTGTCAACCCTGGTGAGGATACCATGCTTAGATTAGTCATACACCTCGATCCTTACCACACAATAAAGTCACCTCTTCTAAGGTGAGTCAATCCAAAGGTAATCGAATAATATACCGGTCATAACATCCACCCATAGGAGCATCCTACCGAGCGATGAGGGTTAGGTACAATAACCCATATAGCTATAAATATGAAACCGTTGGACATAAAGCTTAACGAGTGTATAAAGGGGTGCCACCAAGGCAATAAAGACTCTTAATCTGAAGCAGACCTATTCAACTAGGTAAACAAGATAATCAACAAAGTCCCGCATACAGGCAGACAATTTTATAAAATACGCTTTACAGCCCAAAAATATTTAAGACAAGGGCTACGAATAACTCACAAATACTCCGGCAACAAATTAATCGGGTGCACAACACAGAGTTACCACTCCACCACCTAAGTGCCTTAAAACAATAAATAATATAGTCTCAGTACCTCTACATATTATTCGGTTTTAGCCTTGAAATCGGTTAGGTTAATTATTAGACCAACACTCGTCGTATTTCATTTGATTGGACTGAAGTGGACAAGAATATTTAATATATAAGTTAACCAAAGTATGGTAATAAACTTGATATGGTAATATGTATTATGATAAAGGGTTTAAAATGAAATTGTTGATAAGCGGGAAAGTGATTGAAATTTGGACTAATATTTTACGAAGCGGAAGCGCTGCTGAAATTTCATCTCACGACTTGTTACGACATTTAAAGCACTTATACGAATAAAGTATATACAAAAGTAACATATTATACAATAACATCGTCTTTGGACTCAAAGACGCCAACGCAATCAAAAATGTCATAATATTACTTAAAACGGACATTTTAAACCTCTTTGCGATACTTTAAACTTCGCCTCAACTTGATCATCGTTTTAAGTCATCAAAATATGTTTTGTGACAAACTTTGTAAATGGTTTTGAAAAGGTATTTTACTCTAAACATTTTGGTATGAAAACACTTCAAAATATTCAAAGTGTCGAATTGGACTTTAAAATTGATCTTGACTTTAATAAGTCAACATGATTGAAATTTGACTTTCATAAGTCAACATAAATGACCGTTGACTTTTATAAGTCAACATCTTTAATCTTAGGCAAATCCCACATCCCCCGTGCACAAGAGTGATGCTGGGTATATGAGTAAACCTTTAGTCTTTCATGACACAACGCGTTTTGGTGGCTACAGGCACTACAGAGCTTAGAAACTCTGTAGTTAAGCGTGCTTGGGCCAGAGTAGTTCCAGGATGGGTGACCCCCTGGGAAGCTCAGCCAAAAACAAAAGCTTTAAAAACCCATAGGTACTTTCGAAAACTAATTTTACAACACCGTACCATACATTTCCGTTTCTAATCCAAACTTCCACACTACCCTAATAAACTTTAAAATTACCTATATCAACTATTCAAACCAATTTATACCCAATAAAACGCTTATTTTATTGTAAAACCTAGATTACATCCCGTACGAGTTAGAATTACGTTTAGGTGTGTGATATTGATGTCAAATAATCCCCTACGTTACAATAGCATTAAGAATGTCTTAAGAATAGTATTTGAAGCCATTTAATCCATAAAAAACTCAATCAAATCGAATATACCATTTTAAAATCAACACCCAAATTTTAAAAACCCATAGGTACTTTCGAAAACTAATTTTACAACACCGTACCATACATTTCCGTTTCTAATCCAAACTTCCACACTACCCTAATAAACTTTAAAATTACCTATATCAACTATTCAAACCAATTTATACCCAATAAAACGCTTATTTTATTGTAAAACCTAGATTACATCCCGTACGAGTTAGAATTACGTTTAGGTGTGTGATATTGATGTCAAATAATCCCCTACGTTACAATAGCATTAAGAATGTCTTAAGAATAGTATTTGAAGCCATTTAATCCATAAAAAACTCAATCAAATCGAATATACCATTTTAAAATCAACACCCAAATTTTAAAAACCCATAGGTACTTTCGAAAACTAATTTTACAACACCGTACCATACATTTCCGTTTCTAATCCAAACTTCCACACTACCCTAATAAACTTTAAAATTACCTATATCAACTATTCAAACCAATTTATACCCAATAAAACGCTTATTTTATTGTAAAACCTAGATTACATCCCGTACGAGTTAGAATTACGTTTAGGTGTGTGATATTGATGTCAAATAATCCCCTACGTTACAATAGCATTAAGAATGTCTTAAGAATAGTATTTGAAGCCATTTAATCCATAAAAAACTCAATCAAATCGAATATACCATTTTAAAATCAACACCCAAATTTTAAAAACCCATAGGTACTTTCGAAAACTAATTTTACAACACCGTACCATACATTTCCGTTTCTAATCCAAACTTCCACACTACCCTAATAAACTTTAAAATTACCTATATCAACTATTCAAACCAATTTATACCCAATAAAACGCTTATTTTATTGTAAAACCTAGATTACATCCCGTACGAGTTAGAATTACGTTTAGGTGTGTGATATTGATGTCAAATAATCCCCTACGTTACAATAGCATTAAGAATGTCTTAAGAATAGTATTTGAAGCCATTTAATCCATAAAAAACTCAATCAAATCGAATATACCATTTTAAAATCAAAACCCAAATTTTAAAAACCCATAGGTACTTTCGAAAACTAATTTTACAACACCGTACCATACATTTCCGTTTCTAATCCAAACTTCCACACTACCCTAATAAACTTTAAAATTACCTATATCAACTATTCAAACCAATTTATACCCAATAAAACGCTTATTTTATTGTAAAACCTAGATTACATCCCGTACGAGTTAGAATTACGTTTAGGTGTGTGATATTGATGTCAAATAATCCCCTACGTTACAATAGCATTAAGAATGTCTTAAGAATAGTATTTGAAGCCATTTAATCCATAAAAAACTCAATCAAATCGAATATACCATTTTAAAATCAACACCCAAATTTTAAAAACCCATAGGTACTTTCGAAAACTAATTTTACAACACCGTACCATACATTTCCGTTTCTAATCCAAACTTCCACACTACCCTAATAAACTTTAAAATTACCTATATCAACTATTCAAACCAATTTATACCCAATAAAACGCTTATTTTATTGTAAAACCTAGATTACATCCCGTACGAGTTAGAATTACGTTTAGGTGTGTGATATTGATGTCAAATAATCCCCTACGTTACAATAGCATTAAGAATGTCTTAAGAATAGTATTTGAAGCCATTTAATCCATAAAAAACTCAATCAAATCGAATATACCATTTTAAAATCAACACCCAAATTTTAAAAACCCATAGGTACTTTCGAAAACTAATTTTACAACACCGTACCATACATTTCCGTTTCTAATCCAAACTTCCACACTACCCTAATAAACTTTAAAATTACCTATATCAACTATTCAAACCAATTTATACCCAATAAAACGCTTATTTTATTGTAAAACCTAGATTACATCCCGTACGAGTTAGAATTACGTTTAGGTGTGTGATATTGATGTCAAATAATCCCCTACGTTACAATAGCATTAAGAATGTCTTAAGAATAGTATTTGAAGCCATTTAATCCATAAAAAACTCAATCAAATCGAATATACCATTTTAAAATCAACACCCAAATTTTAAAAACCCATAGGTACTTTCGAAAACTAATTTTACAACACCGTACCATACATTTCCGTTTCTAATCCAAACTTCCACACTACCCTAATAAACTTTAAAATTACCTATATCAACTATTCAAACCAATTTATACCCAATAAAACGCTTATTTTATTGTAAAACCTAGATTACATCCCGTACGAGTTAGAATTACGTTTAGGTGTGTGATATTGATGTCAAATAATCCCCTACGTTACAATAGCATTAAGAATGTCTTAAGAATAGTATTTGAAGCCATTTAATCCATAAAAAACTCAATCAAATCGAATATACCATTTTAAAATCAACACCCAAATTTTAAAAACCCATAGGTACTTTCGAAAACTAATTTTACAACACCGTACCATACATTTCCGTTTCTAATCCAAACTTCCACACTACCCTAATAAACTTTAAAATTACCTATATCAACTATTCAAACCAATTTATACCCAATAAAACGCTTATTTTATTGTAAAACCTAGATTACATCCCGTACGAGTTAGAATTACGTTTAGGTGTGTGATATTGATGTCAAATAATCCCCTACGTTACAATAGCATTAAGAATGTCTTAAGAATAGTATTTGAAGCCATTTAATCCATAAAAAACTCAATCAAATCGAATATACCATTTTAAAATCAACACCCAAATTTTAAAAACCCATAGGTACTTTCGAAAACTAATTTTACAACACCGTACCATACATTTCCGTTTCTAATCCAAACTTCCACACTACCCTAATAAACTTTAAAATTACCTATATCAACTATTCAAACCAATTTATACCCAATAAAACGCTTATTTTATTGTAAAACCTAGATTACATCCCGTACGAGTTAGAATTACGTTTAGGTGTGTGATATTGATGTCAAATAATCCCCTACGTTACAATAGCATTAAGAATGTCTTAAGAATAGTATTTGAAGCCATTTAATCCATAAAAAACTCAATCAAATCGAATATACCATTTTAAAATCAAAACCCAAATTTTAAAAACCCATAGGTACTTTCGAAAACTAATTTTACAACACCGTACCATACATTTCCGTTTCTAATCCAAACTTCCACACTACCCTAATAAACTTTAAAATTACCTATATCAACTATTCAAACCAATTTATACCCAATAAAACGCTTATTTTATTGTAAAACCTAGATTACATCCCGTACGAGTTAGAATTACGTTTAGGTGTGTGATATTGATGTCAAATAATCCCCTACGTTACAATAGCATTAAGAATGTCTTAAGAATAGTATTTGAAGCCATTTAATCCATAAAAAACTCAATCAAATCGAATATACCATTTTAAAATCAACACCCAAATTTTAAAAACCCATAGGTACTTTCGAAAACTAATTTTACAACACCGTACCATACATTTCCGTTTCTAATCCAAACTTCCACACTACCCTAATAAACTTTAAAATTACCTATATCAACTATTCAAACCAATTTATACCCAATAAAACGCTTATTTTATTGTAAAACCTAGATTACATCCCGTACGAGTTAGAATTACGTTTAGGTGTGTGATATTGATGTCAAATAATCCCCTACGTTACAATAGCATTAAGAATGTCTTAAGAATAGTATTTGAAGCCATTTAATCCATAAAAAACTCAATCAAATCGAATATACCATTTTAAAATCAACACCCAAATTTTAAAAACCCATAGGTACTTTCGAAAACTAATTTTACAACACCGTACCATACATTTCCGTTTCTAATCCAAACTTCCACACTACCCTAATAAACTTTAAAATTACCTATATCAACTATTCAAACCAATTTATACCCAATAAAACGCTTATTTTATTGTAAAACCTAGATTACATCCCGTACGAGTTAGAATTACGTTTAGGTGTGTGATATTGATGTCAAATAATCCCCTACGTTACAATAGCATTAAGAATGTCTTAAGAATAGTATTTGAAGCCATTTAATCCATAAAAAACTCAATCAAATCGAATATACCATTTTAAAATCAACACCCAAATTTTAAAAACCCATAGGTACTTTCGAAAACTAATTTTACAACACCGTACCATACATTTCCGTTTCTAATCCAAACTTCCACACTACCCTAATAAACTTTAAAATTACCTATATCAACTATTCAAACCAATTTATACCCAATAAAACGCTTATTTTATTGTAAAACCTAGATTACATCCCGTACGAGTTAGAATTACGTTTAGGTGTGTGATATTGATGTCAAATAATCCCCTACGTTACAATAGCATTAAGAATGTCTTAAGAATAGTATTTGAAGCCATTTAATCCATAAAAAACTCAATCAAATCGAATATACCATTTTAAAATCAACACCCAAATTTTAAAAACCCATAGGTACTTTCGAAAACTAATTTTACAACACCGTACCATACATTTCCGTTTCTAATCCAAACTTCCACACTACCCTAATAAACTTTAAAATTACCTATATCAACTATTCAAACCAATTTATACCCAATAAAACGCTTATTTTATTGTAAAACCTAGATTACATCCCGTACGAGTTAGAATTACGTTTAGGTGTGTGATATTGATGTCAAATAATCCCCTACGTTACAATAGCATTAAGAATGTCTTAAGAATAGTATTTGAAGCCATTTAATCCATAAAAAACTCAATCAAATCGAATATACCATTTTAAAATCAACACCCAAATTTTAAAAACCCATAGGTACTTTCGAAAACTAATTTTACAACACCGTACCATACATTTCCGTTTCTAATCCAAACTTCCACACTACCCTAATAAACTTTAAAATTACCTATATCAACTATTCAAACCAATTTATACCCAATAAAACGCTTATTTTATTGTAAAACCTAGATTACATCCCGTACGAGTTAGAATTACGTTTAGGTGTGTGATATTGATGTCAAATAATCCCCTACGTTACAATAGCATTAAGAATGTCTTAAGAATAGTATTTGAAGCCATTTAATCCATAAAAAACTCAATCAAATCGAATATACCATTTTAAAATCAAAACCCAAATTTTAAAAACCCATAGGTACTTTCGAAAACTAATTTTACAACACCGTACCATACATTTCCGTTTCTAATCCAAACTTCCACACTACCCTAATAAACTTTAAAATTACCTATATCAACTATTCAAACCAATTTATACCCAATAAAACGCTTATTTTATTGTAAAACCTAGATTACATCCCGTACGAGTTAGAATTACGTTTAGGTGTGTGATATTGATGTCAAATAATCCCCTACGTTACAATAGCATTAAGAATGTCTTAAGAATAGTATTTGAAGCCATTTAATCCATAAAAAACTCAATCAAATCGAATATACCATTTTAAAATCAAAACCCAAATTTTAAAAACCCATAGGTACTTTCGAAAACTAATTTTACAACACCGTACCATACATTTCCGTTTCTAATCCAAACTTCCACACTACCCTAATAAACTTTAAAATTACCTATATCAACTATTCAAACCAATTTATACCCAATAAAACGCTTATTTTATTGTAAAACCTAGATTACATCCCGTACGAGTTAGAATTACGTTTAGGTGTGTGATATTGATGTCAAATAATCCCCTACGTTACAATAGCATTAAGAATGTCTTAAGAATAGTATTTGAAGCCATTTAATCCATAAAAAACTCAATCAAATCGAATATACCATTTTAAAATCAACACCCAAATTTTAAAAACCCATAGGTACTTTCGAAAACTAATTTTACAACACCGTACCATACATTTCCGTTTCTAATCCAAACTTCCACACTACCCTAATAAACTTTAAAATTACCTATATCAACTATTCAAACCAATTTATACCCAATAAAACGCTTATTTTATTGTAAAACCTAGATTACATCCCGTACGAGTTAGAATTACGTTTAGGTGTGTGATATTGATGTCAAATAATCCCCTACGTTACAATAGCATTAAGAATGTCTTAAGAATAGTATTTGAAGCCATTTAATCCATAAAAAACTCAATCAAATCGAATATACCATTTTAAAATCAAAACCCAAATTTTAAAAACCCATAGGTACTTTCGAAAACTAATTTTACAACACCGTACCATACATTTCCGTTTCTAATCCAAACTTCCACACTACCCTAATAAACTTTAAAATTACCTATATCAACTATTCAAACCAATTTATACCCAATAAAACGCTTATTTTATTGTAAAACCTAGATTACATCCCGTACGAGTTAGAATTACGTTTAGGTGTGTGATATTGATGTCAAATAATCCCCTACGTTACAATAGCATTAAGAATGTCTTAAGAATAGTATTTGAAGCCATTTAATCCATAAAAAACTCAATCAAATCGAATATACCATTTTAAAATCAACACCCAAATTTTAAAAACCCATAGGTACTTTCGAAAACTAATTTTACAACACCGTACCATACATTTCCGTTTCTAATCCAAACTTCCACACTACCCTAATAAACTTTAAAATTACCTATATCAACTATTCAAACCAATTTATACCCAATAAAACGCTTATTTTATTGTAAAACCTAGATTACATCCCGTACGAGTTAGAATTACGTTTAGGTGTGTGATATTGATGTCAAATAATCCCCTACGTTACAATAGCATTAAGAATGTCTTAAGAATAGTATTTGAAGCCATTTAATCCATAAAAAACTCAATCAAATCGAATATACCATTTTAAAATCAACACCCAAATTTTAAAAACCCATAGGTACTTTCGAAAACTAATTTTACAACACCGTACCATACATTTCCGTTTCTAATCCAAACTTCCACACTACCCTAATAAACTTTAAAATTACCTATATCAACTATTCAAACCAATTTATACCCAATAAAACGCTTATTTTATTGTAAAACCTAGATTACATCCCGTACGAGTTAGAATTACGTTTAGGTGTGTGATATTGATGTCAAATAATCCCCTACGTTACAATAGCATTAAGAATGTCTTAAGAATAGTATTTGAAGCCATTTAATCCATAAAAAACTCAATCAAATCGAATATACCATTTTAAAATCAACACCCAAATTTTAAAAACCCATAGGTACTTTCGAAAACTAATTTTACAACACCGTACCATACATTTCCGTTTCTAATCCAAACTTCCACACTACCCTAATAAACTTTAAAATTACCTATATCAACTATTCAAACCAATTTATACCCAATAAAACGCTTATTTTATTGTAAAACCTAGATTACATCCCGTACGAGTTAGAATTACGTTTAGGTGTGTGATATTGATGTCAAATAATCCCCTACGTTACAATAGCATTAAGAATGTCTTAAGAATAGTATTTGAAGCCATTTAATCCATAAAAAACTCAATCAAATCGAATATACCATTTTAAAATCAAAACCCAAATTTTAAAAACCCATAGGTACTTTCGAAAACTAATTTTACAACACCGTACCATACATTTCCGTTTCTAATCCAAACTTCCACACTACCCTAATAAACTTTAAAATTACCTATATCAACTATTCAAACCAATTTATACCCAATAAAACGCTTATTTTATTGTAAAACCTAGATTACATCCCGTACGAGTTAGAATTACGTTTAGGTGTGTGATATTGATGTCAAATAATCCCCTACGTTACAATAGCATTAAGAATGTCTTAAGAATAGTATTTGAAGCCATTTAATCCATAAAAAACTCAATCAAATCGAATATACCATTTTAAAATCAACACCCAAATTTTAAAAACCCATAGGTACTTTCGAAAACTAATTTTACAACACCGTACCATACATTTCCGTTTCTAATCCAAACTTCCACACTACCCTAATAAACTTTAAAATTACCTATATCAACTATTCAAACCAATTTATACCCAATAAAACGCTTATTTTATTGTAAAACCTAGATTACATCCCGTACGAGTTAGAATTACGTTTAGGTGTGTGATATTGATGTCAAATAATCCCCTACGTTACAATAGCATTAAGAATGTCTTAAGAATAGTATTTGAAGCCATTTAATCCATAAAAAACTCAATCAAATCGAATATACCATTTTAAAATCAACACCCAAATTTTAAAAACCCATAGGTACTTTCGAAAACTAATTTTACAACACCGTACCATACATTTCCGTTTCTAATCCAAACTTCCACACTACCCTAATAAACTTTAAAATTACCTATATCAACTATTCAAACCAATTTATACCCAATAAAACGCTTATTTTATTGTAAAACCTAGATTACATCCCGTACGAGTTAGAATTACGTTTAGGTGTGTGATATTGATGTCAAATAATCCCCTACGTTACAATAGCATTAAGAATGTCTTAAGAATAGTATTTGAAGCCATTTAATCCATAAAAAACTCAATCAAATCGAATATACCATTTTAAAATCAACACCCAAATTTTAAAAACCCATAGGTACTTTCGAAAACTAATTTTACAACACCGTACCATACATTTCCGTTTCTAATCCAAACTTCCACACTACCCTAATAAACTTTAAAATTACCTATATCAACTATTCAAACCAATTTATACCCAATAAAACGCTTATTTTATTGTAAAACCTAGATTACATCCCGTACGAGTTAGAATTACGTTTAGGTGTGTGATATTGATGTCAAATAATCCCCTACGTTACAATAGCATTAAGAATGTCTTAAGAATAGTATTTGAAGCCATTTAATCCATAAAAAACTCAATCAAATCGAATATACCATTTTAAAATCAACACCCAAATTTTAAAAACCCATAGGTACTTTCGAAAACTAATTTTACAACACCGTACCATACATTTCCGTTTCTAATCCAAACTTCCACACTACCCTAATAAACTTTAAAATTACCTATATCAACTATTCAAACCAATTTATACCCAATAAAACGCTTATTTTATTGTAAAACCTAGATTACATCCCGTACGAGTTAGAATTACGTTTAGGTGTGTGATATTGATGTCAAATAATCCCCTACGTTACAATAGCATTAAGAATGTCTTAAGAATAGTATTTGAAGCCATTTAATCCATAAAAAACTCAATCAAATCGAATATACCATTTTAAAATCAACACCCAAATTTTAAAAACCCATAGGTACTTTCGAAAACTAATTTTACAAAACCGTACCATACATTTCCGTTTCTAATCCAAACTTCCACACTACCCTAATAAACTTTAAAATTACCTATATCAACTATTCAAACCAATTTATACCCAATAAAACGCTTATTTTATTGTAAAACCTAGATTACATCCCGTACGAGTTAGAATTACGTTTAGGTGTGTGATATTGATGTCAAATAATCCCCTACGTTAGTACCTATGATGGTTGTAGGTTTTTCTCTCTAGAAAGGTGATTTGGGGGTGTTTGGCTACCGGATTTTTGGCCGGATTTCACATCATTTGTTGGTTACTTTTGATCCAAAATCGATTGTTCTTGTTGTGTTACGACCAGATTCCTTGATTTCTTTCTCTCTTACTCGATTTATCTGCTGCTGCTGTTCATTTCGATTGGAGGGTTTCGGTTCTTAATTTGTCGCTGCTTTTGTGGTGTCGGATTAATTAATCATTTCCTTTGTATTCGAATTGCATTAGTAGGGGTTTAATTCGGTTTTGATTGGAGGATTGGGGTTTTCTTCGTGGATCCGGCAAGAGGCAAGGATTAGAGTGGTTTAGGGTTTGTGTAGGCGGTTTAGGGTTTCTGGTTGCTGGTTTTCATCCGTACGAACCAGTTTCGTACGTACGTTTGAGTTCCCCATCCGTGCGAGTCTGTCTCATTCGTATATACCTTCATTCGTGTGTAGGTCTATCCGTATCTCATCCGTATTCAGCTATATACATTCGTACGGATTTACAACTGATCCGTACCAATCCAACTTGATTCGTACGAATTGTTTTCTTTGAATTATGGAGACGGGTTCTATTGATAGTGGTGTTAATGCTACCCCAACTATGGAGGGCATTGCCAAACGTTTACTGAACATGCGGGATAAGATTACTGTTTCGGATATTGCTTCGATGGCCACTCCGAGTAGTGGTGACCGTGTTTCCACGGATATTAGCTCTCAAGAATGTGATCAGGGACTAGCTAATTTGAGGCTTACCTACGCTAGTCTGTTAGGTTCAAATGTCCCGTGTACTAAGAGTAAGTTTCGTTCCATGGTTAATGAAGAAAAACTTGATGCATTTGACTGTGTTCTTCCACTCGATGTAGCTGCGAAAATCAAGTGCCGGTATGAGAACTCTATTGTGGGTTTTTTTATTGGTAAGGATCCTTCATTTCCAGTGGTTAAACAATATGCGTCGAATGCATGGCGAAAATTTGGGTTTGAGCGGATTACTCGGAATGATGCGGGGGTTTATTTGTTCAAATTTGCTTCTAAGGGGGGTATGGAGCAGGTGTTGGAAAAAGGGCCGTGGTTGATACGCAGATCTCCTATTATTCTCACCAAATGGACTCCTAATGTGTCATTAACGAAAAGGGAGGTTACCAAGGTTCCTGTTTGGGTTAAAATGTACAATGTTCCTATCCTGGCTTACTCGGAGGATGGTCTGAGTCTAATTGCTACGCAAATTGGTAAACCTATCATGCTTGATGCGTTTACTAGTTCTATGTGTGATGACTCCTGGGGAAGAATTAGTTTTGCTAGAGCATTAATTGAGATTGATGCGACTGTTGCTCTAAAACAGGAGGTGACTATGGCTATTCCGTCTGAGGAGGGGGACAGTTATATAAAGGAGACTATCCGAGTTGAGTATGAGTGGAAGCCTCCTCAATGTACTGATTGTCAATGTTTTGGTCATGCTACTAATTTATGCCCCAAACGAGTTATTGAGGAAAGTGTTATTCATTCCACGAGGGATAAGCAGGTGCCGGTTATGGAGGCTATGGATGAAGGCTTTAAGGAAGTTAAAGGTCGTAACAGGAAGATGGGAGCTGATCCTAGAACATTTGTTGGGCTTAAAATGAATAAGCCTAATTCTAAGGTAATTTGGCAGCAAAAGAAAGGGGGGAAGTCTTCTAAGGCGGCTGGGTCAACGCAAGGAGTGAATGTGGCTAATTCGTTTGGAGTTTTAGATATTGGTGGTGATGATATTGGTCAGGATAAGCCTCAGTCTCAGGTGAATGATCAGGGAAATATGGGAAAGTCTATTCCTAGCAGTTCGATGGGTAACAAGGATAAGACGGTTAGTAGTTCTCAGGAGCTTCACAGGCAATGGGATAATTGTTTCAATCCGTCTGATGCTTCTGATGATGACTATGGATATGATGGGTATGATGGGTATGAGCATCTTCAGAGTTCTAAGATGGATCGTGATTACAAACCTCAAGCGAAGACTAAAAAGTAGTTTTAGTTTGTTAATCTAGTTTTTTCTTTGTGGTAGTCTATAAGGGAGGCATGTCTCTCTTATGTAGGGAGTGTTTTGGTTAGGCTTTTTTGCTGGTTGTTGCCCATGTAATGGGTTGAGGTATAGGACTTCACCTATACCCGTTGTACTTCATCGCTTTTTTTGGTTATATAATTTACCGGGGTTGAATTCCCTTTTACCAAAAAAAAAAAAAAAAAAAAAAAAAAAAAAAAAAAAAAATAATCCCCTACGTTACAATAGTATTAAGAATGTCTTAAGAATAGTATTTGAAGCCATTTAGTCCATAAAACACTCAATCAAATCGAATATACCATTTTAAAATCAATACCCAAATTTTAAAAACCCATAGGTACTTTCGAAAACTAATTTTACAAAACTGTCACACCCCGCTAAAGCGGAAACACGGAATGTGAAGAGCGAAGAATCATTTCACGGGTTACACTAAAGTTTACGGTTCAAGTCATTAAGATTTAAATTGAAAAGTACAACTCAACGGTACAACCAAGATTCAACGTAAGACCATAGTACATAACAAAATGTTTTTAAATAAAATTCCCACAATAAGGTTTTCTTCCCAAGGTACACTTCACATAAAAGACTTGACTCGCCTGAGCAATGCACTTCATAACTTACGCTTAGTTCCTAAAACATGAGATAAAGTGTCAACTACGAAAACATAGTGAGTGAGTTACAGTTTATAGATTGAAGAAAAGTTTCAGTTTGTACGTTCATAAGAGTTCGAGACAAGTCCAAAGTTCATGAAAGTTCAAGAGTTGTTCAAAGTCAAGGAAATTTAAGTTAAGTTCAAGTGCTTAAAAATTCAAGAATAACTTAAATAGTTCAAAATCAAGTACAAAAAGTTCCAAGTCCACATAAGTCCAAAACAAGTTCAAAATAAGTTCAATAAGTACCAAGTTATGTTCAAAAGTCAAGTAGCGTAGCGAGCGAAAAAGTTCGTAGTCATTACCTCAGCGGTGGATTAATCCACATATGTAAGACTGTAAGTAAGTACATGCGTAAATAAAGACCTATGATCCTCGAGTTGTACCAACCACTAAGCTTAATATTCGTAAGATTTAGTTTTACACACTAATCCGATTTTGGTCAAGCACCTGCCCACTAGTCCAGTCTAAAGTCCGAGTTCGCGAGAACTTAGCAATATGTACCTTGGTCGCTACCCATTGGTAAGGAGTGACAGCTCCTAAGTATCGATACCCATAATCTATGCTAACGGCTTGTGTTAATAGTGTGTAGAGTCTAGTCCAAGAAAAGTTGCGGGGCTTTTTAGTACGTTCCGTTTTCAAAAAGCCTTTTTGTCCGTACTTACGGTGTTATATTTCCACCTAGGGTTTTGCACCTAAATACAACCAAGCTATCAATGTCTAATCAAGTATCCAAAGAGGCAAACCTAGGGAGTCTAAAGTAAGCCAATCCGAAAAATTGATGTTGTTTACGCATATTAGTTCAAATAGTTCGTACAAAAATAGTTCCAAAGTAGTTCAAAAGTGCTCAAAGTTCCAATGGTTCAAAGAGATCCAAGTTCAAAAGCAGCTCATTTAGTTCAAAAGTTTCCATAAATAGAAAGGTCGTTCAAATAGTCCAAGGTTTCTAAAAATAGAAGGTAGTTCAAAAGCTTTCATAAATAGAAAGGTAGTTCAAATAGTCCAAGGTTTCCAAAAATAGAAAGTCGTTCAAATAGTCCAAAAGTTTCCAAGGATAGAAAGTCGTTCAAATAGTTCAAAAGTTTCCAAAGGTTCGCAAAAGTTTAGTAAGTTCGTAAAAGTCAAATAGTTCAATAAGTTCTAAAAGTCAAAATAGTTCAATAAGCAGTTGCACACAAAAGATATAGTTCAAAATAATTTGATCGCATGTTTCCCCCAAAAAGAGTACTTAAAAGGTAAGAGTAAGGGGGGGTGTAACTCACGGTTTGCGGAGAAAACGAACGCGGAAATCGGTCGGAAAAGGAGCCGGGAATCACGGAATGCCTAGGAATACCAAGATTGTCCAAAAGTTAATTTCTTATTAGGTTACTTTATATAAGAGATTAGGTAACTTTTGTTTATAATTAAGTGTTAAAGTCAAAAATGTCCCAAAATTGGTCCGAAGCGGTTAACGTTTATTTTTGTCCGAAAAGTTCAAAGTTAAAGTTATTATTATGATAGACATGTGTAGGTTACTGAAATGGTTTAGGTTTTCTAACGAAATTTGGGCAGCGCTTCCGCGCCCAAATTTCATGTCCAAAACCTACAACCATTTCCGCTCACAAATCATGCATATACACATAATAACTTCATAACAAGTCATATAAGTCCAAAGAGTCCAATACAAGTCACTATTATTATTAGTTTTGTTCATCTCAGTCCCATAATATTATTAACAAAAGTCCAGAATGTGTGTACGAGTTTTAAACAACCAAAACGACGATTTTCGGGAAGAACAGCAGCCCGGTGCGCGGCACCTGTCAGGGGGTGCTGCGCACCTCCTTGCTGTTCTTCACCGTTTTTGTGATTTTTTTGCTAAAAATATTTTGTCACCCATAGATTTCGACATGCAAACAGTAGATATCTCATAAAACACCATTTTTATAGTTTCTAAACAACTTTTATCCACAAAAACATAGATCTAAGTATTATTTTGATAAAAATCGTTTTTGTATAAAAAGTGACATAAATCGTTATACAAACTCATTTTTATTGTTTAGATCTTACATGCAAGCAAGGATTTCAGTAAAAAGAGTAAAGTAAAAGAGTTATACCGAAGGAAAAGAAATGAAACGATTTGGATGAGTTTCTAGCTCCAAATCTTCTTGAAAACCCGATTTAATCCTTTACTTTTGCTACCCTTTACTCTTGGAACGTTTTGTATGTGATTGATGGTCGATTTTTAGGTGTTTATGGACTGATTAGGTGGCTGGACTTTCTGGTTTCAATGAAGTTTTTAGAGAGAGATGAGAGAAGATGATGAACAAGGTGAAATGTGTGTGTGTTTTGGATTATAAAAAATGAAAATGAAAAGAAAATAGAGGAGTGATAACGAGGGGGGTCTTGGGGCTGGGAAATCAGTAATGAAGTGTTACAAATCGTTTTTAATTTGTAGTTGGTTTGTGTAAAACGATGCAAGGACCAAAGATGTAACATTTTTGAATTCTGGAGCTAGGTGCTGCGCACCTAATCGTTTTTACGTTATTGCTTCGTTGGACCTTTTTGTTAATTGAAAGTTCTTAATTATGATTAGTTATGAACTTAGGAAAGTTCATTAGATGTTTTCTTGGTATTAGGACTTATATAATTGATTCCAGAAGTTATTCCGACACTGGTTCCGACAAAGTACAGACTCAACGGTTACGAACTAGAACAAAGCGAACACGATAAAAGAGTAACTAATGTTTCAAACCGATATAGTAACTGAACAAGTACCTGAATTTTTGACGGTTGTCACATTCTCCCCGGGTTGAAAGGAATTTCGTCCCGAAATTTAGCTCGTCCCATGGGGAAGAAATGCCGTCGGATTATGGTGGATTCTCCTGACGAGTTTTGGTCCCTGCGTCTTCACGCGGTAGTGGGGCTACGTCGGAGGTTCCACTGAACTCACAGATGGGTACAGGGTTCGGTCTATGTTGTTTGACCTTGGAGTCGACAACCTAAGCGTTTCCACAAGGAATTTGGTTTGGTAGCAGTTTTGACCTTGTTTAGAGGGAGATGGCGAGGGTCTCTTCCGATGGACGCTCTTCAAGTGTGAGCAAGGACACATAAGAATGTTAGGAGACGGTTGGGAACGTTAAAAGCAATGAGGAGTCGGATTGGTGTGCTCCAAGACTTAGATTGGACCGGTGTACTTCGGGCTTAGTTTGCCGTGTTTCCTGAAGCAGTCTATCCTCCCCTCCGTGGCGATATCCCAGGGGATACCCTATTGCCATCTAAGGAATTGAGGGCTTTTCTTCTAGATGGTCACACAGCTCCTTGGCCGGGTACAGGAAAGCTTCTAGTCTTTCGCGAGTAGAGGTAGACGTAGAACCTTGCAAGTCGTCGACCGTCAGCTTCTAGCCGATAGGGCGGCGTTCGACACTTGCGTCCATGTATAGACTGATGGGTGTGCACTAAGTGATGGCACGGGATCCGTGACATAAGTGTACCCGATTAGAGGACGGCGAATAGTGAGAGGTGACGAGGTCTAGTTGCGTTCCTAGCGATTCTCGGGAGGGCATTCCGAAGAGAGTGGAACGCAGATCGACTAATAGAGGGGATGGGTTTTGGTGTCCTGCCTTGACCTCGAAGTAAGTGAGGCACTCGGCTGGATACAAGGTAATGTCCTTATTTATGTCCGGCCAGAACAGTATTCTCGGGAACTCCTGGTACAGCAAGTCGGGTCCCGGATAGATGGAATAACAATTAGATGGCCCTTGACGGGAATGGATTCACGAATACATTCGGATTTCAGAACTCATGCTCAGGGCTTGGCGCAACGAGTTACGTTTAGCCCGAGTTCGGCTCTTGCATGGTTGGCTATGAAATCAGGTAAATGTTCTGCTCAGGGTCGGAATTTGCACTTCGAGAGTTGGGTGTACAATTCCTGGTCTCGGGAGAGTTCTAGGGTGAGCTCGGGATGTTCACAGGATCTTCCTTGAGTAGGAGGGAGTGTTGGCGAGGGGTATGATTATTAATCATCCAAGTACGGCCTACACACTTTGTTCATTAAGTCCATGAATACCGGCAGTGTGTCGTTTAGGCCTACTGACAGAGGGAAAGGCTCGGGTTGTTTGCATCGAGTTTGGGGAAGTGCGGTCCTCGGCAATGTTGGTCAAAATGTCGCGAACCTGGTGATAACCCGGGCGGGGTCGACTGTTGAGAGGTATGCTGCATCCTGCAACTACTCGGACCGGTTGTCGATCCTCGGGGATGGTTATCGGTTCTTGACGGTAGGCTTGAATGAGTTCATGGCGCTTAGCGTACAAACGGAAGGGTCCGTCTGTCTCTTGTTAGGAGAATTGGGGCTTCCCATGGAATTGAATTTGAGTGGTAGAGTTAGGGTTGGGAAGTTCCTACAGCAGCTTTGGCTGCCTTAGCATCTCAGGTGATGCTAGACGGCAGGGAGCCTTGGCTATTGGTGCCGTGTCAGGAACGAGGTTCATTTGAAATTTTTACTTGTCGATTCGGCGGTAGTCCGGGCAAATCTTCGGGGAGGCCTTGGATGGTCCTTGACTACATAAATGTCTTGGACTCGGCTTTCCTTAGATTTATGCTCGACGTCGTGAGCGGAGGGTGCGTCGTAGTCCTTCTCGGGATACTAGTGAATCATCGAGGGGTACGTGCTACGAAGTTGTCATTCAGGTTTGTCCTCCTGAACAACGGGAGTTTCACTGTGCGGAGAAGGATACGAGTGCGTTTGTCGGAACGAACGATCTTGACTCAATAATGGGGTGACTGGTCCATCCGACGATAGCGTCAAGGCTTGATGGTTCGGTAAGAACTGGGTCGATGGAAAAGTTTTAGGCAAACGAAGTACTGGGAATCCTAAGTTTGCATTCGTAGCTGCGACTATTAGGTCGTTGGCATATTCGATGGAAGGCTACCCGTAAAGCCCGAGGTCCTAAACTGATGAGATGTCCAATTTCTAAGGGGCAAGGTTTTCTTCAGCTCTTGAATCAAATAGTACGGAAGAAAAGGGTCATTTGACAGGGAACGTACCAGTAGCTACATTAGGGTTCTGAGGGGTTTCCTCGGCTGTGATTGCGAGAGCACTGAGGGTCTCTGTGGTACGCTCTAGGAGACAATCCCCACGGAGGTGCTGGTCGCTCCCACATTCGAGGCATAACAGCTTTCTGTTTGCATTTTCTGGACAGCACCAGGGGTAATGCCCCACTGTGTTGCAAAGTCTGCATACCGGGCACTACCGGGCATGGTGGAAGTGGCACCTGCTGCACTGGGGGCGTGGTCTGGAGTAGGTGCGGGTTACGGCGGTGGATTCCGGGTTGATGCTAGTCTTTGAGGTTTGGTGGTGAATTTTCCTTCTCTTATTCTCACTTCGTTGGAAGAGGGCTGGAGGGGAAGGTAGGAGGTTGGTTCCAAAATCCTCGTCCTGCCTGGTCGGCCCAAGAGGGAGAAGGGGTTCGTTGATTCCGAAGATCCCTTGGTTGATTCCAGCGACGATCTGGGCGATCACGCTTGGGAGTAGCGCTTGGAATTGCACGACAATCTGCTTGGCTATGCGATTCCCGCGTCTTCTCCTGGCAGGCATAGTCTTACAAGGGAAAGAAGAAACTAGTTTAGAACGCGTCATTCGGACTTTACTAGAATCCAACTCAAAGTTAGCGATCATCGGATACACGAGAGTAATGAGGGTGAACAGTTAGCACAAGTACGATAACGATAGTAGTAAAAGAGTGTACAAGCAAGGTAACAATATACGCACGACGATGATTTAAGAATTTGTAATAATGTTTGACAATAGAGAAAGGTTCACGTGACAAGACAAGTATAATAAGATAAGAGATAGAAGTTTTCATAAATAATAGGAGGTTTCAGTACACAGAACAAAACTACTGAAAGAAATATAAGTACAATACATAGAGAATCATAAGTAATGGCTTAAGTCGTGTACAATGGGAAAAATTACGACTAAGCCGGTACAGTACAAAATAAAGGAAAATATGCCTAATAACGCTCTTCAAAGAACATCATGGCGGCGAGAGCTACGACAAGTGCTCCCATGACTACGCTGGCTCTGACGAGGCACTGCACAGTCCGGGCGGTGGCCTGAGCCGTTAGGATGATCCGCCGGGACTGCTGTGCTAACTCGTTCGCAGCATCGGAGACTTCAAAGAGAAGGAGGCCCTGCTCCTGAGCTTCCTCGGCGAGTCCGCGGACCTGACGGTGTAAGTTGAGGAATGTGTCTGGTGCGAGCGGCTGGTGAGTAGGCGGCATCATGGGTCGGGAGGGTCCGGACTCCTTAGCACGTCGTCTTTCTTCGATGAACTGACGATCCCATGCGTAACGCTCCGATATCGGAGTGCGAAAGGCGGAATCGTAGTGTGACGTCCCGTCAATTTACAGTACTTATGTTACCGTTATTATTTATATTTTATTCGCAACTGATTTCGACCCTTGTACTTCGCTTTGTTTTGCTCACGATTTACCGTTATTGAGTATCGGGTTTTACGTATTTGCTAAATTGTCCCTCGAGACGTAATAATTTTATTTTATCTAAGTGCCAATTAGTTAGTATCCTCATAATTATAAGTTAGAAGGTTTATGCCAAATTTGTCGGTTATCGTATTCTTTTTCCGCGAGTTATCGCACTTTTGCTCTTGTTTACTCCTTTGCCGAAATCGTGCGAATCTCGAAATCGAAAGTGAAAATATAAAATTAAATGAACCTAATATAAAGTAAATCAAAGTGTGAACTTTCCTAAGTTCAACGCAAAAAGAATCGGAAACTTTCGACGAACGAAACTCCTTAACGATCGCGTAAACGAAAAAGCAAAAAGTCTGGATTTTGGTCGGTGCTTAGCACCTACAAGTAGGTGCGCATCACCTCCCTGCTGGACCAATTTTTTTGTCTTTTTGTGTGAGTCATTTTTGCATGTCTTGTGATTAGGCACTTGTTCCAAAACGTGTAAGGTCTGTATCTTGGCCAGAGAAGCCCTCCTAGAGACCATAATCACTTCACACAACTCATTTTGATTCACCACAAAACACCTACAACTCCATTTCTCTCTCATTTTCCATACACTTTTCTTTTGTTTTCTCTCATTTCTCTCTCAACATACAACACATTTCCAGAAACATTGAGCCATAAATCAACCATTTGAAGAAGGATTAAAGTCTAGAATCATCAAAGAAACAAGTTCCTCTTGATCTCCATCAAGTTTTGGTAAAGTTTTCTTAAGTTTTTCTTCACTTTTCTTCCATTTTTCTCCATAGATCTTCTTCTTTTGTGGAGATTCTAACACATGTTATTTTGTTTTGAATTCCAAATATTGTCTATCATATTACTTTTCATTTGGGATGATCCATCTAGCTTTTCTTGAAGAGAAATCTCTTTGATCTTGGTAAGTAATATTTTTACCGAAAATCTCTTCGAAAACGTTATTTATCATCATTCATGCAACAATCTAAACTAATGGTGGTTTTATTTTGTGTTTTGGAGCTGTGATATTCCTATCATCTCACCACCAAAAAGTTACTTTCGGGTTTATCTTCTCAAGCTTAAGATCTTGCGGTTGTATTTCGGTAAAATCGACATTTTTCCCATATTCATCTTTTTATGTATTCCGTTATTATTTTCCTTGTATATTTCGGTTATTAGCCTTGAAAATGGTTAGGAATAATATATTAGACCAACACTTATGAATATTTTGGTTATGGACAAGATTTGGACTAAAATACATAAAGGTTTAATTATTACCGAAATTAACATATTGTATGTATTAGTATGTAAAATGGTATATTTATATATATGTAACACTTGGTAAATATATTTGGAACATAATGTAAGTTGTTAACAGTAAGCGTTTTAACCAAAAAGTTTTTAAACGATCGGATTTCGACAAAACGATAAAATTCAAAATTCGGGAAATGCACCTAGTGCGCCGCACCCCATGTATGGTGCGACGCACCGGGCTATTTTCCTTCAAAAATTAAGCACTTTGTTGTAATCAATGTTTAACCGTCTTGACGTTTTGGCTCCGTAAATTGTCGTTTTAAAGCCTCCGTTTTCATGTTACATTTCTAACAACTCTAAAACACTATTATAAATATACTAATATATATAAAAATAACATATAATGATAAAATATCGTCTTTGGACTCAAAGACGCCAACGCAATCAAAAATGCCGAATACTTATTCAAAACGAACATATTTCTTGCATTTTGACAAATAAACATTTGTTACACAATGCGATCGTAATCTAAAGCCGTCAACTATTACTTTTGCGATAAAACTTTATTAAAAACATTTATATAAAGACATTTTTCACTATATTTTGATAACTAAAAGTCTTTGTAAACTATATTTATGAAAAGTAATGACGTACAAACTTTCTAAACGTCAAGTTAGACTTTTGCGACAACTTCAATTATCTATGTTTCAACTTAAAATAGTTGTCTTTAATTTTTCAAAACCAACATCTTTGACATTTGACTTTCATAAGTCAACACCCTTGACAATTGACTTTTATGAGCCAACAATGTTGACGTTTAACTTTTCTAAGTCAACTTCTTTAACATTTGATTTTTGTAAATCAACTTCCTTAACATTTGACTTTATTAAGCCAACATCTTTGACTTTGACCAAGTCAACATAATTGCCATTGATCTTGGTCGACTTCGATAAACTTATAAACAATATTCCTTTCAACCAATATTTCTAATAGTCATTTCGACTCGGAATATTATTCTTTTCGAATTATTATTACGACGTGAAATGACTTCATCCTTCCGAGCGGCCCTGTTTGACGCGGAACGTCGCCTTCGAAATACGTCATCTCATTTAAACTTAATTATTATTGGAGCATCTTGTTAACCTAATCTTAACCGACAAGGCTAAACCGAACTATACTTGTAGAGATACTGAGACTATATTATCTACTGTTTTAGGGCACTTAGACGGTGGAGTTGTAACTCTGTGATTACTTTACCCGAGATTTGCTGAAGTTGTTTTGTGAGTTATTCGTAGCCCTTATCTTACTATTTTTGGGCTGTAAAGCGTATTTTAAAACTGCCTGCGTATGCGGAATCTTATTAATCATCTTGTAGTGTATTTTAAAACTGTCTGCGTATGCGGAATATTATTGATCATCGTGTAGCGTATTTTAAAACTGTTTGCGTATGCGAAATGTTATGATTATCTTGTTTACCTAGTAGAATAGGTCTGCCTTAGATTGGGTGTCTTATACACTCGTTAAGCTTCGTGCCCACCGGTTACATATATATTGCTATATTGGTTATATCGCCTGACCCTCATCCCTCAGTAGGTATCTATGTGTGGATGTTATGACCGTACTTGATTTATGGTTGCTTTTGGTTGACACTGCCTTAGGAATTTGCTTCTTTAGGACTGGCAAGGTTCGATGTATAATTAATCTGAGCATGGTATCCTCACTAGGGTTGAAAAACAAGATATGGTATTTGAAATTATAATGTTTATTGAAACTTGTCGATGGGTCACTTTTACTTTAAAATTGCGAATAATTCACCAACATGTTGTTGATGTCGTTTTAACGCTTTGCAGGAAATTGAGGATTTCCGTTGATCATGCCATAGTTTATTTTTGGATCGCTTGCTTTTGGGAAATTCGAAATTTAATTGTTTATTGTAATTTCCATGACGATCCGTTTGTTTATTTCTTTTGGAATTGTATTTGTACTTGGCGTCTTATCGCCTTTGACTTTATGACGTATTTTGTAACATTTGGCATGATCTATTTGATTTGATGTTTTGTTTATCGGTTATATTGTTGTAATCTTGACTTTGATATTATAACTGGAACGCTCCGTGTTTCCGCTTCCAAGCGGGGTGTGACAGAAGTTGGTATCAGAGCCAAAGGTTATAGCGAACCGAGTGATTTTAATTGAGTAAATCACTTGGACTATGACCATAGGCTTTTTAAAATCGATTTTTTTACTCTGATTGCAATGTGTGCACTATTTTTCATACGTGTTTAATTTCGCGTTGTGTTTTGGCATTTGGCCTTGTTTTTGTGTTGCACACATTTGCTGATCGAGTCTTTTCCTTTTTATTTTAGGACGATGGCGCCTACGAGGAGAGTTGCGACACGAAGTTCCGCGCGACGTGCTACTGCGAACGCGAGGGCTAATACCGCGAATCCGAACGCGAGGGCTAATACCGCGAATCCGAACGCGAGAGCGAATACGTCGAATGGAAGAAGGAACAATGTGGAGAACAATACGACTCCTGACATGGCACAGATGATTGCTCAACAGATAGCGGCAATGATGCCCGAGCTTATAGCTCAACTGAGGGAGGGCACAGCCCAAGGAACTGGTGGTGGTTCGGGTTCTGGAAATCCCGAGCCGGTTGTCAACAATGAGGGTCCTGAGCCGGTTGTTAATAATGAGGGACCCGAAGTCGTGATTACTGGATCAGGTAGGGCAGAGGGCTCGACCCAACGCGCTGGGTGCACGCTAAAGACTTTTATGAGCTGTAAGGCCCCAGAGTACAGAGGCAATGAGGGAGCGACTGGAACGCTCCAGTGGATGGAAAAGATGGAATCTATTTTCGATGCTATTGACTGTGCGGACAAAGATCGAGTCCGATTTGCTGCGTTTGTATTTCAAGGAACGACTCTAACGTGGTGGAATTCAATCGTGAATGTGCGAGGCCGAGCTGAGATCAGCAAGATGACTTGGGAGCAACTAAAGGAGTTGATGATTATTGAGTATGTTCCTGAATCTGAGATTCAGAAGTTGGAGGATGAGTTGTGGAACTTGACCATGGTTGGGTCAGACATCCAAGGGTACACTTCGCGTTTTCACGCTCTGTCCCAGCTAGTGCCGCACTTGGTCCGACCGGAGCTTAAACGTATAGGTCGCTACACTCACGGATTACCCCCAGCAATTCGTAAGAGTGTCCTATCCAGCAAACCGAGCACCTTTCAGAGCGCGGTGGAAATTGCGATTACTATGACCCAGAATGCGGTTCGGGATGGTGAGTTACCCCCGATGATTGTTAAGCTAAACTCCGAAGGGAAACGGGGTGGTGAAGACCGTTATGGGGATTCGCAGAAGAGACCTAGGAGGAAGGATACTCCTCAAGATGTGCAAGCATACGCAGTAGTGGCTCCGAATGTCAGAGGTGGGCCTCCACAGTGTGATCAGTGTGGTAGTCACCACGCTAGGGAGTTGGCTTGTTGGAAATGCGATAAATGTAAGAAACTTGGTCACACAGGGAGGTATTGTAAGACCATGAAGGGAAAATGTTATGAATGTGGATCTCCTAAGCATCTTAAGGCCAACTGTCCCGAGTTAGCTCCAGCCGGTACATATACTCCTCCTATCTAATTTCAACCTGCGTTTATCCTATTTGATATTTGATGCTTAGTCTTAATATCGTCGGATTGCACACTTCTCTTTTCGCATCCTTGTATGTCATTTCCTTTGTACGCCCCTACTGCGTTGGAACCGAAGGAAGCTCCTATCTGCAAAGAAGTCGACGAGACGAGGTTGTCCTACGAGTGCGATTCCGAGGAGTTTGACTTCAAATTTTAATCCATCACCTTGCTTCGACTTGCTAATAATCGTTTCGTGCACTTTTAAACTTTAGTGGATTAATTCCGCTATTGCATGGTTCATTACGAACTACGCGTAATTTGGCCAACTACGCCTAGTTTGGAATAAATTATGCAAGACCGGAACGTAATTCCTATTGTTAACAGTTTTCAAGTCAATATCTCTCAATTCTACTGATCTCCAATTTTATTCCATCTTTCGAAGAGTTTCATATCGGATGCGTTTAAGATTTTGATATTTGCACGGCTATATCCTTAGTGTCTTCCTTCGAGTTAGAGTGGGCCGTTGTAGGAAATATTTCGAGGACGAAATTCTTTTAACTGGGGGAGGCTGTGACGTCCCGTCATTTTACAGTACTTATGTTACCGTTATTATTTATATTTTATTCGCAATTGATTTCGACCCTTGTACTTCGCTTTGTTTTGCTCACGATTTACCGTTATTGAGTACCGGGTTTTACGTATTTGCTAAATTGTCCCTCGAGACGTAATAATTTTATTTTATCTAAGTGCCAATTAGTTAGTATCCTCATAATTATAAGTTAGAAGGTTTATGCCAAATTTGTCGGTTATCGTATTCTTTATCCGCGAGTTATCGCACTTTTGCTCTTGTTTACTCCTTTGCCGAAATCGGGCTAATCTCGAAATCGAAAGTGAAAATATAAAATTAAATGAACCTAATATAAAGTAAATCAAAGTGTGAACTTTCCTAAGTTCAACGCAAAAAGAATCGGGAACTTTCGACGAACGAAACTCCTTAACGATCGCGTAAACGAAAAAGCAAAAAGTCTGGATTTTGGTCGGTGCTTAGCACCTACAAGTAGGTGCGTAGCACCTCCCTGCTGGACCAATTTTTTTGTCTTTTTGTGTGAGTCATTTTTGCATGTCTTGTGATTAGGCACTTGTTCCAAAACGTGTAAGGTCTGTATCTTGGCCAGAGAAGCCCTCCTAGAGACCATAATCACTTCACACAACTCATTTTGATTCACCACAAAACACCTACAACTCCATTTCTCTCTCATTTTCCATACACTTTTCTTTTGTTTTCTCTCATTTCTCTCTCAACATAGAACACATTTCCAGAAACTTTGAGCCATAAATCAACCATTTGAAGAAGGATTAAAGTCTAGAATCATCAAAGAAACAAGTTCCTCTTGATCTCCATCAAGTTTTGGTAAAGTTTTCTTAAGTTTTTCTTCACTTTTCTTCCATTTTTCTCCATAGATCTTCTTCTTTTGTGGAGATTCTAACACATGTTATTTTGTTTTGAATTCCAAATATTGTCTATCATATTACTTTTCATTTGGGATGATCCATCTAGCTTTTCTTGAAGATAAATCTCTTTGATCTTGATAAGTATTATTTTTTCCGAAAATCTCTTCGAAAACGTTATTTATCATCATGCATGCAAGAATCTAAACTAATGGTGGTTTTATTTTGTGTTTTAGAGCTGTGATATTCCTATCATCTCACCACCAAAAAGTTACTTTCGGGTTTATCTTCTCAAGCTTAAGATCTTGCGGTTGTATTTCGGTAAAATCGACATTTTTCCCATATTCATCTTTTTATGTATTCCGTTATTATTTTCCTTGTATATTTCGGTTATTAGCCTTGAAAATGGTTAGGAATAATATATTAGACCAACACTTATGAATATTTTGGTTATGGACAAGATTTGGACTAAAATACATAAAGGTTTAATTATTACCGAAATTAACATATTGTATGTATTAGTATGTAAAATGGTATATTTATATATATGTAACACTTGGTAAATATATTTGGAACATAATGTAAGTTGTTAACAGTAAGCGTTTTAACCAAAAAGTCTTTAAACGATCGGATTTCGACAAAACGATAAAATTCAAAATTCGGGAAACGCACCTAGTGCGCCGCACCCCATGTATGGTGCGACGCACCGGGCTGTTTTCCTTCAAAAATTCAGCACTTTGTTGTAATCGATGTTTAACCGTCTTGACGTTTTGGCTCCGTAAATTGTCGTTTTAAAGCCTCCGTTTTCATGTTACATTTCTAACAACTCTAAAACACTATTATAAATATACTAATATATATATAAGTAACATATTATGATAAAATATCGTCTTTAGACTCAAAGACGCCAACGCAATCAAAAATGCCGAATACTTATTCAAAACGAACATATTTCTTGCATTTTGACAAATAAACATTTGTTACACAATGCGATCGTAATCTAAAGCCGTCAACTATTACTTTTGCGATAAAACTTTATTAAAAACATTTATATAAAGACATTTTTCACTATATTTTGATAACTAAAAGTCTTTGTAAACTATATTTATGAAAAGTAATGACGTACAAACTTTCTAAACGTCAAGTTAGACTTTTGCGACAACTTCAATTATCTATGTTTCAACTTAAAATAGTTGTCTTTAATTTTTCAAAACCAACATCTTTGACATTTGACTTTCATAAGTCAACACCCTTGACAATTGACTTTTATGAGTCAACAATGTTGACGTTTGACTTTTCTAAGTCAACTTCTTTAACATTTGACTTTTGTAAGTCAACTTCCTTAACATTTGACTTTATTAAGCCAACATCTTTGACTTTGACCAAGTCAACATAATTGCCATTGATCTTGGTCGACTTCGATAAACTTATAAACAATATTCCTTTCAACCAATATTCCTAATAGTCGTTTCGACTCGGAATATTATTCTTTTCGAATTATTATTACGACGTGAAATGACGGCATCCTTCCGAGCGGCCCTGTTTGACGCGGAACGTCGCCTTCGAAATACGACATCTCATTTAAACTTAATTATTATTGGAGCATCTTGTTAACCTAATCTTAGCCGACAAGGCTAAACCGAACTATACTTGTAGAGATACTGATACTATATTATCTACTGTTTTAGGGCACTTAGACGGTGGAGTTGTAACTCTGTGATTACTTTACCCGAGATTTGCTGAAGTTGTTTTGTGAGTTATTCGTAGCCCTTATCTTACTATTTTTGGGCTGTAAAGCGTATTTTAAAACTGCCTGCGTATGCGGAATCTTATTAATCATCTTGTAGTGTATTTTAAAACTGTCTGCGTATGCAGAATATTATTGATCATCTTGTAGCGTATTTTAAAACTGTTTGCGTATGCGAAATGTTATGATTATCTTGTTTACCTAGTAGAATAGGTCTGCCTTAGATTGGGTGTCTTATACACTCGTTAAGCTTCGTGCCCACCGGTTACATATATATTGCTATATTGGTTATATCGCCTGACCCTCATCCCTCAGTAGGTATCTATGTGTGGATGTTATGACCGTACTTGATTTATGGTTGCCTTTGGTTGACACTGCCTTAGGAATTGCGTGTTTAGGACTGGCAAGGTTCGATGTATAACTAATCTGAGCATGGTATCCTCACTAGGGTTGAAAAAAAAGATATGGTATTTGAAATTATAATGTTTATTGAAACTTGTCAATGGGTCACTTTTACTTTAAAATTGCAAATAATTCACCAACATGTTGTTGATGTCGTTTTAACGCTTTGCAGGAAATTGAGGATTTCCGTTGATCATGCCATAGTTTATTTTTGGATCGCTTGCTTTTGGGAAATTCGAAATTTAATTGTTTATTGTAATTTCCATGACGATCCGTTTGTTTATTTCTTTTTGAATTGTATTTGTACTTGGCGTCTTATCGCCTTTGACTTTATGACGTATTTTGTAACATTTGGCATGATCTATTTGATTTGATGTTTTGTTTATCGGTTATATTGTTGTAATCTTGACTTTGATATTATAACTGGAACGCTCCGTGTTTCCGCTTCCGAGCGGGGTGTGACACGTAGGGGTCCAAGAAAGACTGTGGAGGCGCCGGTTGGAACGGGCCCGACTGCTGATGCACAGGTGCTCCAGCGTTGGGTCCTCGGGGCTGTGGTGCTGCAACGGGCACCAGTCTAGGAGGTGGAAGGACCGTCCTTGGGCTGGACCCGTTACTACTGCTGATGGTCTGAGATGTATCTTCCGTTGGGTCCGTCGTCTGGTGACGCTGACTTTCGGATGCCGTATGGCCCTCGGAGGGTTCGTGAGAGGGGGAGGCGGCTCGGGGAAGTGATCGGGTCTGGGATCGGGAGTGCGAGGACTGAGACATGGCGTATCTGCGAGTAGAGAGTTACATAAGTACGGGGAAACTAAGAATAGGAAAAACGTAAGTAAAATGCATGCACGGGTCAATCGTGTGAGTGTCAGGAATTCACAAGACCGGGAATTTATGGACTCAAAACCGTTTAACGATAGTCTTTCACTTTCCGTTCTTGCATAATTCATTTTGAACTACGGGTGGTTGATCAAGTCACGCATAGTTGAAAAAGGTAATCATGCAATTTCGGAAAATAATTTACTAAAGTTTGAACCCGAAAATGACGTTTTCTGAAAAGCCTTGGTTATAGTTTTGGTTTCAAAAACCTTTTTGAAAAAAAATTTTAAAACCGTTTTCACTATAACCCGTGCTCTGATCCAAGTCTGTCACACCCCGCTAAAGCGGAAACACGGAATGTGAAGAGCGAAGAATCATTTCACGGGTTACACTAAATTTTACGGTTCAAGTCATTAAGATTTAAATTGAAAAGTACAAGTGAACGGTACAACCAAGATTCAACGTTAGACCATAGTACATAACAAAATGTTTTTAAATAAAATTCCCACAATAAGGTCTTCTTCCCAAGGTACACTTCACATAAAAGACTTGACCCGCCTGAGCAATGCACTTCATAACTTACGCTTAGTTCCTGAAACATGAGATAAAGTGTCAACTACGAAAACGTAGTGAGTGAGTTACAGTTTATAGATTGAAGAAAAGTTTCAGTTTGTACGTTCATAAGAGTTCGAGACAAGTCCAAAGTTCATGAAAGTTCAAGAGTTGTTCAAAGTCAAGGAAATTTAAGTTAAGTTCAAGTGCTTAAAAATTCAAGAATAACTTAAATAGTTCAAAATCAAGTACAAAAAGTTCCAAATCCACATAAGTCCAAAACAAGTTCAAAATAAGTTCAATAAGTACCAAGTTATGTTCAAAAGTCAAGTAGCGTAGCGAGCGAAAAAGTTCGTAGTCATTACCTCAGCGGTGGATTAATCCACATATGTAAGACACTAAGTAAGTACATGCGTAAATAAAGACCTATGATCCTCGAGTTGTACCAACCACTAAGCTTAATATTCGTAAGATTTAGTTTTACACACTAATCCGATTTTGGTCAAGCACCTGCCCACTAGTCCAGTCTAAAGTCCGAGTTCGCGAGAACTTAGCAATATGTACCTTGGTCGCTACCCATTGGTAAGGAGTGACCGCTCCTAAGTATCGATACCCATAATCTATGCTAACGGCTTCTGTTAATAGTGTGTAGAGTCTAGTCCAAGAAAAGTTGCGGGGCATTTTAGTACGTTCCGTTTTCAAAAAGCCTTTTTGTCCGTACTTACGGTGTTATATTTCCACCTAGGGTTTTGCACCTAAATACAACCAAGCTATCAATGTCTAATCAAGTATCCAAAGAGGCAAACCTAGGGAGTCTAAAGTAAGCCTATCCGAACAATTGATGTTGTTTACGCATATTAGTTCAAATAGTTCGTACAAAAATAGTTCCAAAGTAGTTCAAAAGTGCTCAAAGTTCCAATGGTTCAAAGAGATCCAAGTTTAAAAGCAGCTCATTTAGTTCAAAAGTTTCTATAAATAGAAAGGTCGTTCAAATAGTCCAAGGTTTCTAAAAATAGAAGGTAGTTCAATAGCTTCCATAAATAGAAAGGTAGTTCAAATAGTCCAAGGTTTCCAAAAATAGAAAGTCGTTCAAATAGTCCAAAAGTTTCCAAGGATAGAAAGTCGTTCAAATAGTGCAAAAGTTTCAAAAGGTTCGCAAAAGTTTAGTAAGTTCGTAAAAGTCAAATAGTTCAATAAGTTCTAAAAGTCAAAATAGTTCAATAAGCAGTTGCACACAAAAGATATAGTTCAAAATAATTTGATCTCATGTTTCCCCAAAAAGAGTACTTAAAAGGTAAGAGTAAGGAGGGGTGTAACTCACGGTTTGCGAAGAAAGCGAACGCGGAAATCGGTCGGAAAAGGAGGCGGGAATCACGGAATGCCTAGGAATACCAAGATTGTCCAAAAGTTAATTTCTTATTAGGTTACTTTATATAAGAGATTAGGTAACTTTTGTTTATAATTAAGTGTTAAAGTCAAAAATGTCCCAAAATTGGTCCGAAGCTGTTAACGTTTATTTTTGTCCGAAAAGTTCAAAGTTAAAGTTATTATTATGATAGACATGTTTAGGTTACTGAAATGGTTTAGGTTTTCTAACGAAATTTGGGCAGCGCTTCCTCGCCCAAATTTCATGTCCAAAACCTACAACCATTTCCGCTCACAAAACATGCATATACACATAATAACTTCATAACAAGTCAAATAAGTCCAAAGAGTCCAATACAAGTCACTATTATTATTAGTTTTGTTCATCTCTGTGACGTCCCGTCAATTTGAAGTACTTATGTTACCGTCATTATTTATATTTTATTCGCAATTGATTTCGACCCTTGTATTTCGCTTTGTTTTGCTCACGATTTACCGTTATTGAGTATCGGGTTTTTTCTGTATTTGCTGATTCGTCCACCGGGACGTAATAATATTAAAATATCTAAGTACCAATTAGTTAGTATCCTCATAAATATAAGTTAGAAGGTTTATGCCAAATTTGTCGGTTATCGTATTCTTTATCCCCGGGATATCGCGCTTTTGCTCTTGTTTACTCCTTTGCCGAAATCGTGCGAATCTCGAAATCGAAAGTGAAAATATAAAATTAAATGAACCTAATATAAAGTAAATCAAAGTGTGAACTTTCCTAAGTTCAACGCAAAAAGAATCGGGAACTTTCGACGAACGAAACTCCTTAACGATCGCGTAAACGAAAAAGCAAAAAGTCTGGATTTTGGTCGGTGCGCAGCACCTACCTGCTGGACCAATTTCTTTGTTGTTTTGTGTGAGTCATTTTTGCATGTCTTGTGGTTGGGCACTTGTTCCAAAACGTGTAAGACCTGTAATTTGGGCAGAAAAGTCTCCCTAGAGGCCATAACCCACCTCACAAACTCATTTTTGATCATTTCATTACACCTACAAACACTTCTTTCTCTCTCATTTTTCATCATTTTTCTTTCACTTTTCTCTCATTTCTCTCCCAAAACACTCCCCATTTCCAGAAAGTTTGAAGCATAAAAACACATATTGGAGAAGGATTCAAGCCTAGAATCATCAAAGAAACAAGTTCCTCTTGATCTCCATCAAGTTTTGGTAAAGCTTTCTTAAGTTTTTCTTCACTTTCCTTCCATTTTTCTCCATAGATCTTCTGCTTTTGTGGAGATTCTAACACATGTTATTTTGTTTTGAATTCCAAGTATTGTCTATCATATTACTTTTCATTTGGGATGATCCATCTAGCTTTTCTTGAAGAGAAATCTCTTTGATATTGGTAAGTAATCTTTTTACCGGAAATCTCTCCTAAAACGTTATTGATCATCTTGCATGTTAAGATCTAGACTAATGGTGGTTTTATTTTGTGTTTTGGAGCTGTGATTTTCCCATCATCTCACCACCGAAAGTTGCTTTCGGGTTATATTCTCAAGCTTAAGATCTTGCGGTTGTATTTCGGTAAAATCGACGTTTTTCCCATATTCATCTTTTATTATATATTTCGTCATTATTTCCTTTATGTATTTCGGTTATAGCCTTGAAAGTGGTTAGGAATAATATATTAGACCAACACTTGTGAATATTTTGGTTATGGACAAAGATTTGGACTAAAAAACATAACGATTTAATTATTACCGAAATTAAATATTGTATGTATTAGTATGTAAAATGGTATATTTATATATATGTAACACTTGGTAAATATATTTGGAACATAATGTAAGTTGTTAACAGTAAGCGTTTTAACCAAAAAGTCTTTAAACGATCGGATTTCGACAAAACGATAAAATTCAAAATTCGGGAAATGCACCTAGTGCGCCGCACCCCATGTATGGTGCGACGCACCGGGCTATTTTCCTTCAAAAATTCAGCACTTTGTGGTATTCGTTGTTTAACCGTCTTGACGTTTTGGCTCCGTAAATTGTCGTTTTAAAGCCTCCGTTTTCATGTTACAGTTCTAACAACTCTAAAACACTATTAGAAATATACTAATATATATAAAAGTAACATATTATGATAAAATATCGTCTTTGGACTCAAAAACGCCAACGCAATTAAAAATGCCGAATACTTATTCAAAACGAACATATTTCTTACATTTTGACAAATAAACATTTGTTACACAATGCGATCGTAATCTAAAGCCGTCAACTATTACTTTTGCGATAAAACTTTATTAAAAACATTTATATAAAGACATTTTTCACTATATTTTGATAACTAAAAGTCTTTGTAAACTATATTGATGAAAAGTAAGACGTACAAACTTTCTAAACGTCAAGTTAGACTTTTGCGACAACTTCAATTATCTATGTTTCAACTTAAAATAGTTGTCTTTAATTTTTCAAAACCAACATCTTGACATTTGACTTTCATAAGTCAACACCCTTGACAATTGACTTTTATGAGTCAACAATGTTGACGTTTGACTTTTCTAAGTCAACTTCTTTAACATTTGACTTTTGTAAGTCAACTTCCTTAACATTTGACTTTATTAAGCCAACATCTTTGACTTTGACCAAGTCAACATAATTGCCATTGATCTTGGTCGACTTCGATAAACTTATAAACAATATTCCTTTCAACCAATATTCCTAATAGTCGTTTCGACTCGGAATATTATTCTTTTCGAATTATTATTACGACGTGAAATGACGACATCCTTCCGAGCGGCCCTGTTTGACGCGGAACGTCGCCTTCGAAATACGTCATCTCATTTAAACTTAATTATTATTGGAGCATCTTGTTAACTTAATCTTAACCGACAAGGCTAAACCGAACTATATTTGTAGAGATACTGAGACTATATTATTTACTGTTTTAGGGCACTTAGACGGTGGAGTTGTAACTCTGTGATTACTTTACCCGAGATTTGCTGAAGTTGTTTTGTGAGTTATTCGTAGCCCTTGTCTTACTATTTTTGGGCTGTAAAGCGTATTTTAAAACTGTCTGCGTATGCGGAATGTTATTAATCATCTTGTAGCGTATTTTAAAACTGTTTGCGTATGCGAAATGTTATGATTATCTTGTTTACCTAGTAGAATAGGTCTGCCTTAGATTGGGTGTCTTATACACTCGTTAAGCTTCGTGCCCAACGGTTACATATATATAGCTATATGGGTTATATCGCCTGACCCTCATCCCTCAGTAGGTATCTATGTGTGGATGTTATGACCGTACTTGATTTATGGTTGCCTTTGGTTGACACTGCCTTAGGAATTGCGTCTTTAGGACTGGCAAGGTTCGATGTATAACTAATCTAAGCATGGTATCCTCACTAGGGTTGAAAAACAAGATATGGTATTTGAAATTATAATGTTTATTGAAACTTCTCGATGGGTCACTTTTAGTTTAAAATTGCGAATAATTCACCAACATGTTGTTGATGTCGTTTTAACGCTTTGCAGGAAACTGAGGATTTCCGTTGATCATGCCATAGTTTATTTTTGGATCGCTTGCTTATGGAAAATTCGAAATTGAATTGTTTATTGTAATTTCCATGACGATCCGTTTGTTTATTTCTTTTGGAGTTGTATTTGTACTTGGCGTCTTATCGCCTTTGACTTTATGATGTATTTGTAACATTTGGCATGATCTATTTAATTTGATGTTTTGTTTATCGGTTATATTGTTGTAATCTTGACTTTGATATTATAACTGGAACACTCCGTGTTTCCGCTTCCAAGCGGGGTGTGTCAGAAGTTGGTATCAGAGCCAAAGGTTATAGCGAACCGAGTGATTTTAATTGAGTAAATCACTTGGACTATGACCATAGGCTTTTTAAAATCGATTTATACACTGATTGCAATGTGTGCACTATTTTTCATACCTGTTTAATTTCGCGTTGTGTTTTGGCATTTGGCCTTGTTTTTGTGTTGCACACATTTGCTGATCGAGTCTTTTTTCTCTTTTATTTTAGGACGATGGCGCCTGAGAGGAGAGTTGCGACACGAAGTTCCGCGCGACGTGCTACTGCGAACGCGAGGGCTAATACCGCGAATCCGAACGCGAGGGCTAATACCGCGAATCCGAACGCAAGAGCGAATACGTCGAATGCGAGAAGGAACAACGTGGAGAACAATACGACTCCTGACATGGCACAGATGATTGCTCAACAGATAGCGGAAATGATGCCCGAGCTTATAGCTCAACTGAGGGAGGCCACAGCCCAAGGAACTGGTGGTGGTTCGGGTTCTGGAAATCCCGAGCCGGTTTTCAACAATGAGGGTCCTGAGCCGGTTGTTAATAATGAGGGACCCGATGTCGTGATTACTGGATCAGGTAGGGCAGAGGGCTCGACCCAACGCGCTGGGTGCACGCTGAAGACTTTTATGAGCTGTAAGGCCCCAGAGTACAGAGGCAATGAGGGAGCGACTGGAACGCTCCAGTGGAGGAATCTATTTTCGATGCTATTGACTGTGCGGACAAAGATCGAGTCCGATTTGCTGCGTTTGTATTTCAAGGAACGGCTCTGACGTGGTGGAATTCAATCGTGAATGTGCGAGGCCGAGCTGAGATCAACAAGATGACTTGGGAGCAACTAAAGGAGTTGATGATTATTTAGTATGTTCCTGAATCTGAGATTCAGAAGTTGGAGGATGAGTTGTGGAACTTGACCATTGTTGGGTCAGACATCCAAGGGTACACTTCGCGTTTTCACGCTCTGTCCCTGCTAGTGCCGCACTAGGTCCGACCGGAGCTTAAACATATAGGTCGCTACACTCACGGATTACCCCCAGCAATTTATAAGAGTGTCCTATCCAGCAAACCGAGCACCTTTCAGAGCGCGGTGGAAATTGCGATTACTTTGACTCAGAATGCGGTTTGGGATAGTGATTCTTAGCTAGGAGAAAGTCACTGTCATCGCTCTCTCCTTGAATCGCTCGGAAATCGTACCTAGCCTCTCGCGATGATTGTTAAGCTAAACTCCGAAGGGAAACGGGGTGGTGAAGACCGTTATGGGGATTCGCAGAAGAGACCTAGGAGGCAGGATACTCCTCAAGATGTGCAAGCATATGCAGTAGTGGCTCCGAATGTCAGAGGTGGGCCTCCACAGTGTGATCAGTGTGGTAGTCACCACGCTAGGGAGTTGGCTTGTTGGAAATGCGATAAATGTAAGAAACTTGGTCACACAGGGAGGTATTGTAAGACCATGAAGGGAAAATGTTATGAATGTGGATCTCCTGAGCATCTTAAGGCCAACTGTCCCGAGTTAGCTCCAGCCGGTACATATACTCCTCCTATCTAAGTTCAACCTGCGTTTATCCTATTAGATATTTGATGCTTAGTCTTATTATCGTCGGATTGCACACTTGTCTTTTCGCATCCTTGTATGTCATTTCCTTTGTACGCCCCTACTGCGTTGGAACCGAAGGAAGCTCCTATCTGCAAAGAAGTCGACGAGACGAGGTTGTCCTACGAGTGCGATTCCGAGGAGTTCGACTTCAAATGTTAATCCATCACCTTGCTTAGACTTGCTAATAATCGTTTCGTGCACTTTTAAACTTTAGTGGATTAATTCCGCAATTGCATGGTTCATTACGAACTACGCGTAATTTGGCCAACTACGCCTAGTTTGGAATAAATTATGCAAGACCGGAACGTAATTCCTATTGCTAACAGTTTTCAAGTCAATATCTCTCAATTCTACTGATCTCCAATTTTATTCCATCTTTCGAAGAGTTTCATATCGGATGCGTTTAAGATTTTGATATTTGCACGGCTATATCCTTAGTGTCTTCCTTCGAGTTAGAGTGGGCCGTTGTAGGAAATATTTCGAGGACGAAATTCTTTTAACTGGGGGAGGCTGTGACGTCCCGTCAATTTGAAGTACTTATGTTACCGTCATTATTTATATTTTATTCGCAATTGATTTCGACCCTTGTATTTCGCTTTGTTTTGCTCATGATTTACCGTTATTGAGTATCGGGTTTTTTCTGTATTTGCTGATTCGTCCACCGGGACGTAATAATATTAAAATATCTAAGTGCCAATTAGTTAGTATCCTCATAAATATAAGTTAGAAGGTTTATGCCAAATTTGTCGGTTATCGTATTCTTTATCCCCGGGATATCGCGCTTTTGCTCTTGTTTACTCCTTTGCCGAAATCGTGCGAATCTCGAAATCGAAAGTGAAAATATAAAATTAAATGAACCTAATGTAAAGTAAATCAAAGTGTGAACTTTCCTAAGTTCAACGCAAAAAGAATCGGGAACTTTCGACGAACGAAACTCCTTAACGATCGCGTAAACGAAAAAGCAAAAAGTCTGGATTTTGGTCGGTGCTTAGCACCTACAAGTAGGTGCTTAGCACCTACCTGCTGGACCAATTTCTTTGTTGTTTTATGTGAGTCATTTTTGCATGTCTTGTGGTTGGGCACTTGTTCCAAAACGTGTAAGACCTGTAACTTGGGCAGAAAAGTCTCCCTAGAGGCCATAACCCACCTCACAAACTCATTTTTGATCATTTCATTACACCTACAAACACTTCTTTCTCTCTCATTTTTCATCATTTTTCTTTCACTTTTCTCTCATTTCTCTCTCAAAACACTCCCCATTTCCAGAAAGTTTGAAGCATAAAAACACATATTGGAGAAGGATTCAAGCCTAGAATCATCAAAGAAACAAGTTCCTCTTGATCTCCATCAAGTTTTGGTAAAGTTTTCTTAAGTTTTTCTTCACTTTCCTTCCATTTTTCTCCATAGATCTTCTTCTTTTGTGGAGATTCTAACACATGTTATTTTGTTTTGAATTCCAAGTATTGTCTATCATATTACTTTTCATTTGGGATGATCCATCTAGATTTTCTTGAAGAGAAATCTCTTTGATCTTGGTAAGTAATCTTTTTACCGAAAATCTCTCCTAAAACGTTATTGATCATCTTGCATGTTAAGATCTAGACTAATGGTGGTTTTATTTTGTGTTTTGGAGCTGTGATTTTCCCATCATCTCACCACCAAAAGTTGCTTTCGGGTTATATTCTCAAGCTTAAGATCTTGCGGTTGTATTTCGGTAAAATCGACGTTTTTCCCATATTCATCTTTTATTATATATTTCGTCATTATTTCCTTTATGTATTTTGGTTATAGCCTTGAAAGTGGTTAGGAATAATATATTAGACCAACACTTGTGAATATTTTGGTTATGGACAAAGATTTGGACTAAAATACATAAAGATTTAATTATTACCGAAATTAGCATATTGTATGTATTAGTATGTAAAATGGTATATTTATATATATGTAACACTTGGTAAATATATTTGGAACATAATGTAAGTTGTTAACAGTAAGCGTTTTAACCAAAAAGTCTTTAAACGATCGGATTTCGACAAAACGATAAAATTCAAAATTCGGGAAATGCACCTAGTGCGCCGTACCCCATGTATGGTGCGACGCACCGGGCTATTTTCCTTCAAAAATTCAGCACTTTGTGGTATTCGTTGTTTAACCGTCTTGACGTTTTGGCTCCGTAAATTGTCGTTTTATAGCCTCCGTTTTCATGTTACATTTCTAACAACTCTAAAACACTATTATAAATATACTAATATATATAAAAGTAACATATTATGATAAAATATCGTCTTTGGACTCAAAGACGCCAACGCAATCAAAAATGCCGAATACTTATTCAAAACGAACATATTTCTTACATTTTGACAAATAAACATTTGTTACACAATGCGATCGTAATCTAAAGCCGTCAACTATTACTTTTGCGATAAAACTTTATTAAAAACATTTATATAAAGACATTTTTCACTATATTTTGATAACTAAAAGTCTTTGTAAACTATATTGATGAAAAGTAAAGACGTACAAACTTTCTAAACGTCAAGTTAGACTTTTGCGACAACTTCAATTATCTATGTTTCAACTTAAAATAGTTGTCTTTAATTTTTCAAAACCAACATCTTTGACATTTGACTTTCATAAGTCAACACCCTTGACAATTGACTTTTATGAGTCAACAATGTTGACGTTTGACTTTTCTAAGTCAACTTCTTTAACATTTGACTTTTGTAAGTCAACTTTCTTAACATTTGACTTTATTAAGCCAACATCTTTGACTTTGACCAAGTCAACATAATTGCCATTGATCTTGGTCGACTTCGATAAACTTATAAACAATATTCCTTTCAACCAATATTCCTAATAGTCGTTTCGACTCGGAATATTATTCTTTTCGAATTATTATTACGACGTGAAATGACGACATCCTTCCGAGCGGCCCTGTTTGACGCGGAACGTCGCCTTCGAAATACGTCATCTCATTTAAACTTAATTATTATTGGAGCATCTTGTTAACCTAATCTTGACCGACAAGGCTAAACCGAACTATACTTGTAGAGATACTGAGACTATATTATTTACTGTTTTAGGGCACTTAGACGGTGGAGTTGTAACTCTGTGATTACTTTACCCGAGATTTGCTGAAGTTGTTTTGTGAGTTATTCGTAGCCCTTGTCTTACTATTTTTGGGATGTAAAGCGTATTTTAAAACTGTCTGCGTATGCGGAATGTTATTAATCATCTTGTAGCGTATTTTAAAACTGTTTACGTATGCGAAATGTTATGATTATCTTGTTTACCTAGTAGAATAGGTCTGCCTTAGATTGGGTGTCTTATACACTCGTTAAGCTTCGTGCCCAACGGTTACATATATATAGCTATATGGGTTATATCGCCTGACCCTCATCCCTCAGTAGGTATCTATGTGTGGATGTTATGACCGTACTTGATTTATGGTTGCCTTTGGTTGACACTGCCTTAGGAATTGCGTCTTTAGGACTGGCAAGGTTCGATGTATAACTAATCTAAGCATGGTATCCTCACTAGGGTTGAAAAACAAGATATGGTATTTGAAATTATTATGTTTATTGAAACTTCTCGATGGGTCACTTTTACTTTAAAATTGCGAATAATTCACCAACATGTTGTTGATGTCGTTTTAACGCTTTGCAGGAAGCTGAGGATTTCCGTTGATCATGCCATAGTTTATTTTTGGATCGCTTGCTTTTGGGAAATTCGAAATTGAATTGTTTATTGTAATTTCCATGACGATCCGTTTGTTTATTTCTTTTGGAGTTGTATTTGTACTTGGCGTCTTATCGCCTTTGACTTTATGATGTATTTGTAACATTTGACATGATCTATTTAATTTGTTGTTTTGTTTATCGGTTATATTGTTGTAATCTTGACTTTGATATTATAACTGGAACGCTCCGTATTTCCGCTTCCAAGCGGGGTGTGACAATCTCAGTCCCATAATATTATTAACAAAATTCCAGAATGTGTGTACGAGTTTTAAACAACCAAAACGACGATTTTCGGGAAGAACAGCAGCCCGGTGCGCGACACCTGTCAGGGGGTGTTGCGCACCTCCTTGCTGTTCTTCACCGTTTTGTGATTTCTTTGCTAAAAACGTTTTGTCACCCATAGATTTCGACATGCAAACAGTAGATATCTCATAAAACACCATTTTTATAGTTTCTAAACAACTTTTATCCACAAAAACATAGATCTAAGTATTATTTTGATAAAAATCGTTTTTGTATAAAAAGTGACATAAATCTTTATACAAACTCATTTTTATTGTTTAAATCTTACATGCAAGCAAGGATTTCAGTAAAAAGAGTAAAGTAAAAGAGTTATACCGAAGGAAAAGAAATGAAACGATTTGGATGAGTTTCTAGCTCCAAATCTTCTTGAAAACCCGATTTAATCCTTTACTTTTGCTACCCTTTACTCTTGGAACGTTTTGTATGTGATTGATGGTCGATTTTTAGGTGTTTATGGACTGATTAGGTGGCTGGACTTTCTGGTTTCAATGAAGTTTTTAGAGAGAGATGAGAGAAGATGATGAACTAGGTGAAATGTGTGTGTGTTTTGGATTATAAAAAATGAAAATGAAAAGAAAATAGAGGAGTGATAACGAGGGGGGTCTTGGGGCTGGGAAATCACTAATGAAGTGTTAATTGGTAGTTGGTTTGTGTAAAACGATGCAAGGACCAAAGATGTAACATTTTTGAATTCTGGAGCTAGGTGCTGCGCACCAAAGCAGTAGGTGCTGCGCACCTAGCCCAAAATCAGTATTTTCTGATTTTTCGTTTTTACGTTATTGCTTCGTTTGACCTTTTTGTTAATTGAAAGTTCTTAATTATGATTAGTTATGAACTTAGGAAAGTTCATTAGATGTTTTCTTGGTATTAGGACTGATATAATTGATTCCGGAAGTTATTCCGACACTGGTTCCGACAAAGTACAGACTCAACGGTTACGAACTAGAACAAAGCGAACACGATAAAAGAGTAACTAATGTTTCGAACCGATATAGTAACTGAACAAGTACCTGAATTTTTGACGGTTGTCACAACCGTACCATACATTTCCGTTTCTAATCCAAACTTCCAAACTACCCTAATAAACTTTAAAATTACCTATATCAACTATTCAAACCAATTTATACCTAATAAAACGCTTATTTTATTGTAAAACCTAGATTACATCCCGTACGAGTTAGAATTACGTTTAGGTGTGTGATATTGATGTCAAATAATCCCCTACGTTACAATAGCATTTAGAATGTCTTAAGAATAGTATTTGAAGCCAGTTAATCCATAAAAAAATCAATCAAATCGAATATACAATTTTAAAATCAACACCCAAATTTTAAAAACCCATAGGTACTTTCGAAAACTAATTTTACAAAACCGTACCATACATTTCCGTTTCTAATCCAAACTTCCACACTACCCTAATAAACTTTAAAATTACCTATATCAACTATTCAAACCAATTTATACCTAATAAAACGCTTATTTTATTGTAAAACCTAGATTACATCCCGTACGAGTTAGAATTACGTTTAGGTGTGTGATATTGATGTCAAATAATCCCCTACGTTACAATAGTATTAAGAATGTCTTAAAAATAGTATTTGAAGCCAGTTAGTCCATAAAAAATTCAATCAAATCGAATATACCATTTTAAAATCAATACCCAAATTTTAAAAACCCATAGGTACTTTCGAAAACTAATTTTACAAAACCGTACCATACATTTCCGTTTCTAATCCAAACTTCCAAACTACCCTAATAAACTTTAAAATTACCTATATCAACTATTCAAACCAATTTATACCTAATAAAACGCTTATTTTATTGTAAAACCTAGATTACATCCCGTACGAGTTAGAATTACGTTTAGGTGTGTGATATTGATGTCAAATAATCCCCTACGTTACAATAGCATTAAGAATGTCTTAAGAATAGTATTTGAAGCCATTTAATCCATAAAAAACTCAATCAAATCGAATATACCATTTTAAAATCAACACCCAAATTTCAAAAACCCATAGGTACTTTCGAAAACTAATTTTACAAAACCGTACCATACATTTCCGTTTCTAATCCAAACTTGCACACTACCCTAATAAACTTTAAAATTACCTATATCAACTATTCAAACCAATTTATACCTAATAAAACGCTTATTTTATTGTAAAACCTAGATTACATCCCGTACGAGTTAGAATTACGTTTAGGTGTGTGATATTGATGTCAAATAATCCCCTACGTTACAATAGCATTAAGAATGTCTTGAGAATAGTATTTGAAACAATTTAATCCATAAAAAACTCAATCATATCGAATATACCATTTTAAAAACAACACAAAAGCTTTAAAAACCCATAGGTACTTTCGAAAACTAATTTTACAAAACCGTACCATACATTTCCGTTTCAAATCCAAACTTCCACACTACCCTAATAAACTTTATAATTACCTATATCAACTATTCAAACCAATTTATACCTAATAAAACGCTTATTTTATTGTAAAACCTAGATTACATCCCGTACGAGTTAGAATTACGTTTAGGTGTGTGATATTGATGTCAAATAATCCCCTACGTTACAATAGCATTAAGAATGTCTTAAGAATAGTATTTGAAGCCATTTAATCCATAAAAAACTCAATCAAATCGAATATACCATTTTAAAATCAACACCCAAATTTCAAAAACCCATAGGTACTTTCGAAAACTAATTTTACAAAACCGTACCATACATTTCCGCTTCTAATCCAAACTTCGACACTACCCTAATAAACTTTAAAATTACCTATATCAACTATTCAAACCAATTTATACCTAATAAAACGCTTATTTTATTGTAAAACCTAGATTACATCCCGTACGAGTTAGAATTACGTTTAGGTGTGTGATAATGATGTCAAATAATCCCCTACGTTACAATAGCATTAAGAATGTCTTAAGAATAGTATTTGAAACCATTTAATCCATAAAAAACTCAATCAAATCGAATATACCATTTTAAAATCAACACAAAAGCTTTAAAAACCCATAGGTACTTTCGAAAACTAATTTTACAAAACCGTACCATACATTTCCGTTTCTAATCCAAACTTCCACACTACCCTAATAAACTTTAAAATTACCTATATCAACTATTCATATTATTGTTCCGAGTAGTGGTAATAAGGTGGGTTTCGAGGCTGTGAATGGAAATAATCCAACTAGTGAACGGGATGGCCCTGAAGAGTATGTTAATGTTGCTGGTAGTTCGTGCATGAGCAGCTCATATGCAAGTTTGCTTAGTCCTATTGCTCCAAGTAACAAGGTTCAATTCCGTACCCTTGTTAATGATGAAAAGATTGAAGCGTTTGATTGTGTTCTCCCTAGAGCCGTGGCTGCTAAGATCATATGTAGGTATGAGAACTCCATCGTAGGTTTTTTTGTTGGTAAAGATCCTTCATTTCCCGTGGTTAAACAATATGTTGAGAATTCTTGGCGGAAATTTGGCTTTGCTAGGATTACTAGAAATGATGATGGAGTATATCTGTTTAAATTTGCTTCTAAATTTGGTATGGAGCAAGTGTTGGAGAAAGGGCCTTGGTTGATCCGAAAATCACCTATAATTCTCAATAAATGGTCCCCTACAGTTTCCTTGACGAAAGGAGAGGTTACCAAGGTTCCCGTTTGGGTAAAATTGTACAATGTTCCTATTCTTGCTTACTCGGAGGATGGTCTGAGTTTGATTGCTACTCAAATTGGTAAGCCTATCATGCTTGATGCTTTTACTAGTGATATGTGTGTTGATTCATGGGGTAGAATTAGTTTTGCTCGGGCTTTGATTGAGATTGATGCGGCTGTTGGTTTAAAAAAGGAGGTTAGTATGGCGATTCCTTCTGCGGAGGGGGCTGGTTATATTAAGGAGACTATTCGTGTTGAGTATGAGTGGAAACCTCCTCATTGTGTTTATTGTCAAAGTTTTGGTCATGAGTCTAAATTGTGCCCTAAACGTGTTCATGAGGAGATTGTTACTAATTCAGCTAGGGATGTGCACGCTAATGATAGGGAAGAAGATGGTGATGGTTTTACGGATGTTAAGAGCCGTAAGAAGAAGAAGGGAGCTGATCCTAAGGCATATATTGGTCTTAGGCTGAATAAACCTAATTCTAAAGTGCTTTGGCAGCAAAAGAAAGGTGGAAATAAAAAAGGGGGGTCTAAATCAGCCCTTACTAGTGAGTCTTCCACCGTGGATGGGTCAAATCCAGGTTTGAATGTGACTAATTCGTTTGATGTTTTAAATGTGGACGGTGATGATTTAGGTGATGACGGTTCTCATCCAGGGGTTAGTGCTCATGTAAATGCAGATTTGGACAAGAACAAGGGAAATACTAGTAGCAAGGATACTACGGTTAGAAGTCCTCCGGTTGGGAAAAAGAAATGGGAGGATTGTGTTAATGCATCTGATACATCTGATGAGGAGGGGGTGTTAGGTTCTTCTTTGGGTGGTGGTCACCAGCTTGAAGACGATGATTTCAGTTTCTATGATGGTTATGAAGACCAAGTTGTTGATCTTCAGGGTGCTATATCGGAGTTTCGTGACTTCAAGCTAAGAGGGAGGGGTAGAAAATAATTATATGTCTGTTTTTCTATTGTTTAAGTTGTGGTAGTCTTTAAGTGAGGCATGTCTCTCTTATGTAGGTTTTGTTCGTATTTGGCTCTTTATGCTGGTTTGTTGCCCATGTAACGGGTTGTGGTATAGGATTTCACCTATATCCATTGTACTTCAACGTTTTTTTGGTTTTATATATTTTACCGGGGTAATCATTCCCCTTTACCCAAAAAAAAAAAACCAATTTATACCTTATAAAACGCTTATTTTATTGTAAAACCTAGATTACATCCCGTACGAGTTAGAATTACGTTTAGGTGTGTGATATTGATGTCCAATAATCCCCTACGTTACAATAGCATTAAGAATGTCTTAAGAATAGTATTTGAAGCCAGTTAATCCATAAAAAACTCAATCAAATCGAATATACAATTTTAAAATCAACACCCAAATTTTAAAAACCCATAGGTACTTTCGAAAACTAATTTCGTACCATACATTTCCGTTTCTAATCCAAACTTCCACACTACCCTAATAAACTTTAAAATTACCTATATCAACTATTCAAACCAATTTATACCTAATAAAACGCTTATTTTATTGTAAAACCTAGATTACATCCCGTACGAGTTAGAATTACGTTTAGGTGTGTGATATGGATGTCAAATAATCCCCTACGTTACAATAGCATTAAGAATGTCTTAAGAATAGTATTTGAAGCCATTTAATCCATAAAAAACTCAATCAAATCGAATATACCATTTTAAAATCAACACCCAAATTTTAAAAACCCATAGGTACTTTCAAAAACTAATTTTACAACACCGTACCATACATTTTCGTTTCTAATCCAAACTTCGACACTACCCTAATAAACTTTAAAATTACCTATATCAACTATTCAAACCAATTTATACCTAATAAAACGCTTATTTTATTGTAAAACCTAGATTACATCCTGTACGAGTTAGAATTACGTTTAGGTGTGTGATATTGATGTCAAATAATCCCCTACGTTACAATAGCATTAAGAATGTCTTAAGAATAGTATTTGAAACAATATAATCCATAAAAAACTCAATCAAATCGAATATACCATTTTAAAATCAACACAAAAGCTTTAAAAACCCATGGGTACTTTCGCAAACTAATTTTACAAAACCGTACCATACATTTCCGTTTCTAATCCAAACTTCCACACTACCCTAATAAACTTTAAAATTACCTATATCAACTATTCATATTATTGTTCCGAGTAGTGGTAATAAGGTGGGTTTCGAGGCTGTGAATGGAAGTAATCCAACTAGTGAACGGGATGGCCCTCAAGAGTATGTTAATGTTGCTGGTAGTTCGTGCATGAGCAGCTCATATGCAAGTTTGCTTAGTCCTATTGCTCCAAGTAACAAGGTTCAATTCTGTACCCTTGTTAATGATGAAAAGATTGAAGCGTTTGAGTGTGTTCTCCCTAGAGCCGTGGCTGCTAAGATCATATGTAGGTATGAGAACTCCATCGTAGGTTTTTTTGTTGGTAAAGATCCTTCATTTCCCGTGGTTAAACAATATGTTGAGAATTCTTGGCGGAAATTTGGCTTTGCTATGATTACTAGAAATGATGATGGAGTATATCTGTTTAAATTTGCTTCTAAATGTGGTATGGAGCAAGTGTTGGAGAAAGGGCCTTGGTTGATCCGAAAATCACCTATAATTCTCAATAAATGGTCCCCTACAGTTTCCTTGACGAAAGGAGAGGTTACCAAGGTTCCCGTTTGGGTAAAATTGTACAATGTTCCTATTCTTGCTTACTCGGAGGATGGTCTGAGTTTGATTGCTACTCAAATTGGTAAGCCTATCATGCTTGATGCTTTTACTAGTGATATGTGTGTTGATTCATGGGGTAGAATTAGTTTTGCTCGGGCTTTGATTGAGATTGATGCGGCTGTTGGTTTAAAAAAGGAGGTTAGTATGGCGATTCCTTCTGCGGAGGGGGCTGGTTATATTAAGGAGACTATTCGTGTTGAGTATGAGTGGAAACCTCCTCATTGTGTTTATTGTCAAAGTTTTGGTCATGAGTCTAAATTGTGCCCTAAACGTGTTCATGAGGAGATTGTTACTAATTCAGCTAGGGATGTGCACGCTAATGATAGGGAAGAAAATGGTGATGGTTTTACGGATGTTAAGAGCCGTAAGAAGAAAAAGGGAGCTGATCCTAAGGCATATATTGGTCTTAGGCTGAATAAACCTAATTCTAAAGTGCTTTGGCAGCAAAAGAAAGGTGGAAATAAAAAAGGGGGGTCTAAATCAGCCCTTACTAGTGAGTCTTCCACCGTGGATGGGTCAAATCCAGGTTTGAATGTGACTAATTCGTTTGATGTTCTAAATGTGGACGGTGATGATTTAGGTGATGACGGTTCTCATCCAGGGGTTAGTGCTCATGTAAATGCAGATTTGGACAAGAACAAGGGAAATACTAGTAGCAAGGATACTACGGTTAGAAGTCCTCCGGTTGGGAAAAAGAAATGGGAGGATTGTGTTAATGCATCTGATACATCTGATGAGGAGAGGGTGTTAGATTCTTCTTTGGGTGGTGGTCACCGGCTTGAAGACGATGATTTCAGTTTCTATGATGGTTATGAAGACCAAGTTGTTGATCTTCAGGGTGCTATATCGGAGTTTCGTGACTTCAAGCTAAGTGGGAGGGGTAGAAAATAATTATATGTCTGTTTTTCTATTGTTTAAGTTGTGGTAGTCTTTAAGTGAGGCATGTCTCTCTTATGTAGGTTTTGTTCGTATTTGGCTCTTTATGCTGGTTTGTTGCCCATGTAACGGGTTGTGGTATAGGATTTCACCTATATCCATTGTACTTCAACGTTTTTTTGGTGTTATATATTTTACCGGGGTAATCATTACCCTTTACCCAAAAAAAAAAAAAAAACCAATTTATACCTAATAAAACGCCTATTTTATTGTAAAACCTAGATTACATCCCGTACGAGTTAGAATTACGTTTAGGTGTGTCAAATAATCCCCTACTTTACAATAGCATTAAGAATGTCTTAAGAATAGTATTTGAAGCCAGTTAATCCATAAAAAACTCAATCAAATCGAATATACAATTTTAAAATCAACACCCAAATTTTAAAAACCCATAGGTACTTTCGAAAACTAATTTTACAAAACCGTACCATACATTTCCGTTTCTAATCCAAACTTCCACACTACCCTAAAAAACTTTAAAATTACCTATATCAACTATTCAAACCAATTTATACCTAATAAAACGCTTATTTTATTGTAAAACCTAGATTACATCCCGTACGAGTTAGAATTACGTTTAGGTGTGTGATATTGATATCAAATAATCCCCTACGTTACAATAGCATTAAGAATGTCTTAAGAATAGTATTTAAAGCCAGTTAGTCCATAAAAAACTCAATCAAATCGAATAAACCGTTTTAAAATCAATACCCAAATTTTAATATCCATAGGTACTTTCGAAAACTAATTTTACAAAACCCCATACATTTCCGTTTCTAATCCAAACTTCCACACTACCCTAATAAACTTTAAAATTACCTATATCAACTATTCAAACCAATTTATACCTAATAAAACACTTATTTTATTGTAAAACCTAGATTACATCCCGTACGAGTTAGAATTACGTTTAGGTGTGTGATATTGATGTCAAATAATCCCCTACGTTACAATAGCATTAAGAATGTCTTAAGAATAGTATTTGAACCATTTAATCCATAAAAAACTCAATCAAATCGAATATACCATTTTGAAATCAACACAAAAGCTTTAAAAACCCCTAGGTACTTTCGAAAACTAATTTTACACAACCGTACCATACATTTCCGTTTCTAATCCAAACTTCCACACTACACTAATAAACTTTAAAATTACCTATATCAACTATTCAAACCAATTTATACCTAATAAAACGCTTATTTCATTGTAAAACCTAGATTACATCCCGTACGAGTTAGAATTACGTTTAGGTGTGTGATATTGATGTCAAATAATCCCCTACGTTTCAATAGCATTAAGAATGTCTTAAGAATAGTATTAGAAGCCAGTTAATCCATAAAAAACTCAATCAAATCGAATATACCATTTTAAAATCAAAACCCAAATTTAAAAACCCATAGGTACTTTCGAAAACTAATTTAGAACACCGTACCGTACATTTCCGTTTCTAATCCAAACTTCCACACTACCCTAATAAACTTTAAAATTACCTATATCAACTATTCAAACCAATTTATACCTAATAAAACTCTTATTTTATTGTAAAACCTAGATTACATCCCGTACGAGTTAGAATTACGTTTAGGTGTGTGATATTGATGTCAAATAATCCCCTACGTTACAATAGCATTAAGAATGTCTTAAGAATAGTATTTGAAGCCATTTAATACTTTAAAAAACTCAATCAAATCGAATATACCATTTTAAAATCAAAACCCAATTTTAAAAACCCATAGGTACTTTCGAAAACTAATTTTACAACACCGTACCATACATTTCCGTTTCTAATCCAAACTTCCACACTACCCTAATAAACTTTAAAATTACCTATATCAACTATTCAAACCAATTTATACCTAATAAAGCGCTTATTTTATTGTAAAACCTAGATTACATCCCGTACGAGTTAGAATTACGTTTAGGTGTGTGATATTGATGTCAAATATTCCCCTACGTTACAATAGCATTAAGAATGTCTTAAGAATAGTATTTGAAGCCATTTAATCAATAAAAACTCAATCAAATCGAAATATACCATTTTAAAATCAAACACAAAGCATTTAAAAACCCATAGGTACTTTCGATAACAAATTTTACAACACCGTACCGTACATTTCCGTTTCTAATCCAAACTTCCACACTACCCTAATAAACTTTAAAATTACCTATATCAACTATTCAAACCAATTTATACCTAATAAAACGCTTATTTTATTGTAAAACCTAGATTACATCCCGTACGAGTTAGAATTACGTTTAGGTGTGTGATATTGATGTCAAATAATCCCCTACGTTACAATAGCATTAAGAATGTCTTAAGAATAGTATTAGAAGCCAGTTAATCCATAAAAAACTCAATCAAATCGAATATACCATTTTAAAATCAAAACCCAAATTTAAAAAACCCATAGGTACTTTCGAAAACTAATTTTACAACACCGTACCATACATTTCCGTTTCTAATCCAAACTTCCACACTACCCTAATAAACTTTAAAATTACCTATATCAACTATTCAAACCAATTTATACCTAATAAAACGCTTATTTTATTGTAAAACCTAGATTACATCCCGTACGAGTTAGAATTACGTTTAGGTGTGTGATATTGATGTCAAATAATCCCCTACGTTACAATAGCATTAAGAATGTCTTAAGAATAGTATTTGAAGCCATTTAATCCATGAAAAACTCAATCAAATCGAATATACCATTTTAAAATCCCCACCCAAATTTTAAAAACCCATAGGTACTTTCGAAAACTAATTTTACAACACCGTACCGTACATTTCCGTTTCTAATCCAAACTTCCACACTACCCTAATAAACTTTAAAATTACCTATATCAACTATTCAAACCAATTTATACCTAATAAAACGCTTATTTTATTGTAAAACCTAGATTACATCCCGTACGAGTTAGAATTACGTTTAGGTGTGTGATATTGATGTCAAATAATCCCCTACGTTACAATAGCATTAAGAATGTATTAAGAATAGTATTTGAAGCCATTTAATCCATAAAAAACTCAATCAAATCGAATATACCATTTTAAAATCAAACCCAAATTTTAAAAACCCATAGGTACTTTCGAAAACTAATTTTACAACACCGTACCGTACATTTCCGTTTCTAATCCAAACTTCCACACTACCCTAATAAACTTTAAAATTACCTATATCAACTATTCAAACCAATTTATACCCAATAAAACGCTTATTTATTGTAAAACCTAGATTACATCCCGTACGAGTTAGAATTACGTTTAGGTGTGTGATATTGATGTCAAATAATCCCCTACGTTTCAATAGCATTAAGAATGTCTTAAGAATAGTATTAGAAGCCAGTTAATCCATAAAAAACTCAATCAAATCGAATATACCATTTTAAAACCAACACCCAAATTTAAAAAACCCATAGGTACTTTCGAAAACTAATTTTACAAAACCGTACCATACATTTCCGTTTCTAATCCAAACTTCCACACTACCCTAATAAACTTTAAAATTACCTAAATCAACTATTCAAACCAATTTATACCTAATAAAACAATTATTTTATTGTAAAACCTAGATTACATCCCGTACGAGTTAGAATTACGTTTAAGTGTGTGATATTGATGTCAAATAATCCCCTACGTTACAATAGCATTAAGAATGTCTTAAGAATAGTATTTGAAGCCATTTAATCTATAAAAAACTCAATCAAATCGAATATACCATTTTAAAATCAACACCCAAATTTTTAAAAACCCATAGGTACTTTCGAAAACTAATTTTACAACACCGTACCATACATTTCCGTTTCTAATCCAAACTTCCACACTACCCTAATAAACTTTAAAATTACCTATATAAACTATTCAAACCAATTTATACCTAATAAAGCGCTTATTTTATTGTAAAACCTAGATTACATCCCGTACGAGTTAGAATTACGTTTAGGTGTGTGATATTGATGTCAAATATTCCCCTACGTTACAATAGCATTAAGAATGTCTTAAGAATAGTATTTGAAACCATTTAATCAATAAAAAACTCAATCAAATCGAATATACCATTTTAAAATCAACACAAAAGCATTAAAAACCTATAGGTACTTTCGATAACAAATTTTACAAAACCGTACCATACATTTCCGTTTCTAATCCAAACTTCCACACTACCCTAATAAACTTTAAAATTACCTATATCAACTATTCAAACCAATTTATACCTAATAAAACGCTTATTTATTGTAAAACCTAGATTACATCCCGTACGAGTTAGAATTACGTTTAGGTGTGTGATATTGATGTCAAATAATCCCCTACGTTACAATAGCATTAAGAATGTATTAAGAATAGTATTTGAAGCCATTTAATCCATAAAAAACTCAATCAAATCAAATATACCATTTTAAAATCCAAAACCCAAATTTTAAAAACCCATAGGTACTTTCAAAACTAATTGTACAACACCGTACCGTACATTTCCGTTTCTAATCCAAACTTCCACACTACCCTAATAAACTTTAAAATTACCTATATCAACTATTCAAACCAATTTATACCCAATAAAACGCTTATTTTATTGTAAAACCTAGATTACATCCCGTACGAGTTAGAATTACGTTTAGGTGTGTGATATTGATGTCAAATAATCCCCTACGTTACAATAGCATTAAGAATGTATTAAGAATAGTATTTGAAGCCATTTAATCCATAAAAACTCAATCAAATCAAATATACCATTTTAAAATCCAAACCCAAATTTTAAAAACCCATAGGTACTTTCAAAAACTAATTGTACAACACCGTACCGTACAATTCCGTTTCTAATCCAAACTTCCACACTACCCTAATAAACTTTAAAATTACCTATATCAACTATTCAAACCAATTTATACCCAATAAAACGCTTATTTTATTGTAAAACCTAGATTACATCCCGTACGAGTTAGAATTACGTTTAGGTGTGTGATATTGATGTCAAATAATCCCCTACGTTACAATAGCATTAAGAATGTATTAAGAATAGTATTTGAAGCCATTTAATCCATAAAAACTCAATCAAATCAAATATACCATTTTAAAATCAAAACCCAAATTTTAAAAACCCATAGGTACTTTCAAACACTAATTGTACAACACCGTACCGTACAATTCCGTTTCTAATCCAAACTTCCACACTACCCTAATAAACTTTAAAATTACCTATATCAACTATTCAAACCAATTTATACCTAATAAAACGCTTATTTTATTGTAAAACCTAGATTACATCCCGTACGAGTTAGAATTACGTTTAGGTGTGTGATATTGATGTCAAATAATCCCCTACGTTACAATAGCATTAAGAATGTATTAAGAATAGTATTTGAAGCCATTTAATCCATAAAAACTCAATCAAATCAAATATACCATTTTAAAATCAAAACCCAAATTTGAAAAAACCCATAGGTACTTTCAAAAAACTAATTTACAACACCGTACCGTACAATTCCGTTTCTAATCCAAACTTCCACACTACCCTAATAAACTTTAAAATTACCTATATCAACTATTCAAACCAATTTATACCTAATAAAACTCTTATTTTATTGTAAAACCTAGATTACATCCCGTACGAGTTAGAATTACGTTTAGGTGTGTGATACTGATGTCAAATAATCCCCTACGTTACAATAGCATTAAGAATGTATTAAGAATAGTATTTGAAGCCATTTAATCCATAAAAACTCAATCAAATCAAATATACCATTTTAAAATCAAAACCCAAATTTTAAAAACCCATAGGTACTTTCAAAAACTAATTTTACAACACCGTACCGTACAATTCCGTTTCTAATCCAAACTTCCACACTACCCTAATAAACTTTAAAATTACCTATATCAACTATTCAAACCAATTTATACCCAATAAAACTCTTATTTTATTGTAAAACCTAGATTACATCCCGTACGAGTTATAATTACGTTTAGGTGTGTGATATTGATGTCAAATAATCCCCTACGTTACAATAGCATTAAGAATGTATTAAGAATAGTATTTGAAGCCATTTAATCCATATAAAACTAAATCAAATCAAATATACCATTTTAAAATCAAAACCCAAATTTGAAAAACCCATAGGTACTTTCAAAAACTAATTGTACAACACCGTACCGTACATTTCCGTTTCTAATCCAAACTTCCACACTACCCTAATAAACTTTAAAATTACCTATATCAACTATTCAAACCAATTTATACCTAATAAAACGCTTATTTTATTGTAAAACCTAGATTACATCCCGTACGAGTTAGAATTACGTTTAGGTGTGTGATATTGATGTCAAATAATCCCCTACGTTACAATAGCATTAAGAATGTATTAAGAATAGTATTTGAAGCCATTTAATCCATAAAAACTCAATCAAATCAAATATACCATTTTAAAATCAAAACCCAAATTTTAAAAACCCATAGGTACTTTCAAACACTAATTGTACAACACCGTACCGTACAATTCCGTTTCTAATCCAAACTTCCACACTACCCTAATAAACTTTAAAATTACCTATATCAACTATTCAAACCAATTTATACCCAATAAAACGCTTATTTTATTGTAAAACCTAGATTACATCTCGTACGAGTTAGAATTACGTTTAGGTGTGTGATATTGATGTCAAATAATCCCCTACGTTACAATAGCATTAAGAATGTATTAAGAATAGTATTTGAAGCCATTTAATCCATAAAAACTCAATCAAATCAAATATACCATTTTAAAATCAAAACCCAAATTTTAAAAACCCATAGGTACTTTCAAAAACTAATTGTACAACACCGTACCGTACAATTCCGTTTCTAATCCAAACTTCCACACTACCCTAATAAACTTTAAAATTACCTATATCAACTATTCAAACCAATTTATACCCTATAAAACGCTTATTTTATTGTAAAACCTAGATTACATCCCGTACGAGTTAGAATTACGTTTAGGTGTGTGATACTGATGTCAAATAATCCCCTACGTTACAATAGCATTAAGAATGTATTAAGAATAGTATTTGAAGCCATTTAATCCATAAAAACTCAATCAAATCAAATATACCATTTTAAAATCAAAACCCAAATTTTAAAAACCCATAGGTACTTTCAACACTAATTTTACAACACCGTACCGTACAATTCCGTTTCTAATCCAAACTTCCACACTACCCTAATAAACTTTAAAATTACCTATATCAACTATTCAAACCAATTTATACCCAATAAAACTCTTATTTTATTGTAAAACCTAGATTACATCCCGTACGAGTTATAATTACGTTTAGGTGTGTGATACTGATGTCAAATAATCCCCTACGTTACAATAGCATTAATAATGTATTAAGAATAGTATTTGAAGCCATTTAATCCATATAAAACTAAATCAAATCAAATATACCATTTTAAAATCAAAACCCAAATTTGAAAAACCCATAGGTACTTTCAAACACTAATTTTACAACACCGTACCGTACAATTCCGTTTCTAATCCAAACTTCCACACTACCCTAATAAACTTTAAAATTACCTATATCAACTTTTCAAACCAATTTATACCTTATAAAACGCTTATTTTATTGTAAAACCTAGATTACATCCCGTACGAGTTAGAATTACGTTTAGGTGTGTGATATTGATGTCAAATAATCCCCTACGTTACAATAGCATTAAGAATGTATTAAGAATAGTATTTGAAGCCATTTAATCCATATAAAACTAAATCAAATCAAATATACCATTTTAAAATCAAAACCCAAATTTTAAAAACCCATAGGTACTTTCAAAAACTAATTTTACAACACCGTACCGTACAATTCCGTTTCTAATCCAAACTTCCACACTACCCAAATAAACTTTAAAATTACCTATATCAACTATTCAAACCAATTTATACCCAATAAAACTCTTATTTTATTGTAAAACCTAGATTACATCCCGTACGAGTTAGAATTACGTTTAGGTGTGTGATATTGATGTCAAATAATCCCCTACGTTACAATAGCATTAAGAATGTATTAAGAATAGTATTTGAAGCCATTTAATCCATATAAAACTAAATCAAATCAAATATACCATTTTAAAATCAAAACCCAAATTTTAAAAACCCATAGGTACTTTCAAAAACTAATTGTACAACACCGTACCGTACATTTCCGTTTCTAATCAAACTTCCACACTACCCTAATAAACTTTAAAATTACCTATTTCAACTATTCAAACCAATTTATACCCAATAAAACTCTTATTTTATTGTAAAACCTAGATTACATCCCGTACGAGTTAGAATTACGTTTAGGTGTGTGATATTGATGTCAAATAATCCCCTACGTTACAATAGCATTAAGAATGTATTAAGAATAGTATTTGAAGCCATTTAATCCATAAAAAACTCAATCAAATCAAATATACCATTTTAAAATCAAAACCCAAATTTTAAAAACCCATAGGTACTTTCAAACACTAATTTTACAACACCGTACCGTACAATTCCGTTTCTAATCCAAACTTCCACACTACCCTAATAAACTTTAAAATTACCTATATCAACTATTCAAACCAATTTATACCCAATAAAACTCTTATTTTATTGTAAAACCTAGATTACATCCCGTACGAGTTAGAATTACGTTTAGGTGTGTGATATTGATGTCAAATAATCCCCTACGTTACAATAGCATTAAGAATGTATTAAGAATAGTATTTGAAGCCATTTAATTCAAAAAAACTCAATCAAATCAAATATACCATTTTAAAATCAAAACCCAAATTTTAAAAACCCATAGGTACTTTCAAACACTAATTTTACAACACCGTACCGTACAATTCCGTTTCTAATCCAAACTTCCACACTACCCTAATAAACTTTAAAACTACCTATATCAACTATTCAAACCAATTTATACCTTATAAAACGCTTATTTTATTGTAGAACCTAGATTACATCCCGTACGAGTTAGAATTACGTTTAGGTGTGTGATACTGATGTCAAATAATCCCCTACGTTACAATAGCATTAAGAATGTATTAAGAATAGTATTTGAAGCCATTTAATCCATAAAAACTCAATCAAATCAAATATACCATTTTAAAATCAAAACCCAAATTTTAAAAACCCATAGGTACTTTCAAACACTAATTTTACAACACCGTACCGTACAATTCCGTTTCTAATCCAAACTTCCACACTAGCCTAATAAACTTTAAAATTACCTATATCAACTATTCAAACCAATTTATACCAAAAAACCTAGTTTTCTCTCCAAAAAATAGGGCCGATTATGGCTGCTGTTCCTAAAATTGTTCTTGATTGATTTCTGTGATACAATTTCTTGATCGAATTTAGGGTTTGGATTATCTTTTGTGTTCTCTTCTATTGCACGATTTATTTTTGTGTTTCAGCTTAGGTTTTTAACAGCCGAAAGTTGTTCATATCAATTGATTGTGTTTGAATCGAATACATCTGTAATTCTTTATTCCTAATTCGTTTAGGGATTGTAGTGTTTGAATTCTTTTGGGCTGATTAGGGTTTGCTCGTTTTTTCATATTCAGCAGCTTTGTCGTTCAATTAGGGTTCTTGCAGCAGCTTTTTCAATTCGATTAGGGTTCTTACAGCAGGTTTTCAATTCAATTTGATTAGGGTTTGCTCGTTTTTTCATATTCAGCAGCCATTTGTCGATCAGATTAGGGTTTATTCCATGGATTTTGATTAAGGCGCTGGTGTTACAGTTTTAAAACCCTAATTTTGTATTAGGGTTTTTTCTTTTTGTGTGCAGCTTTAATTTGGTCTGTTTGGTTTGATTTCGTGGTTGGGGTTATGGAGAGGGGTTTTCTTGCAAGTGGTGATAAAAAAAACAAACAAGGTGTGGTTCTGAATACATCTGCTGATGCTAATCCGATTCTTGAGGGTATTGCAAAACGAGTAAGGAATATTGATGGTAATATTAATCTTCCTAAGAGTATCTTACGCAAACCTATTCGTGATGCACCTATTATTGTTCCGAGTAGTGGTAATAAGGTGGGTTTCGAGGCTGTGAATGGAAGTGATCCAACTAGTGCACGAGATGGCCCTCAAGAGTTTGTTAATGCTGCTGCTAGTTCGTGCATTAGCAGCTCATATGCGAGTTTGCTTGGTCCTATTGCTCCAAGTAATAAGGTTCAATTCCGTACCCTTGTTAATGATGAAAAGATTGAAGCGTTTGATTGTGTTCTCCCGAGAGAAGTGGCTGCTAAGATCATATGTAGGTACGAGAACTCCATTGTGGGTTATTTTGTTGGTAAAGATCCTTCATTTCCCGTGGTTAAACAATATGTTGAGAATTCTTGGCGGAAATTTGGCTTTGCTAGGATTACTAGGAATGATGATGGAGTATATCTGTTCAAATTTGCTTCTAAATGTGGTATGGAGGAAGTGTTGGAGAAAGGGCCTTGGTTGATCCGAAAATCACCTATAATTCTCAACAAATGGTCACCTACAGTTTCATTGACGAAAGGAGAAGTTACCAAGGTTCCCGTTTGGGTAAAATTGTACAATGTTCCTATTCTTGCTTACTCGGAGGATGGTCTGAGTTTGATTGCTACTCAAATTGGTAAGCCTATCATGCTTGATGCTTTTACTAGTTCTATGTGTGTTGATTCATGGGGTAGAATTAGTTTTGCTCGGGCTTTGATTGAGATTGATGCGGCTGTTGGTTTAAAGAAGGAGGTTAGCATGGCGATTCCTTCTGAGGAGGGGGCTGGTTATATTAAGGAGACTATTCGAGTTGAGTATGAGTGGAAACCTCCTCATTGTGTTTATTGTCAAAGTTTTGGTCATGAATCTAAATTGTGCCCTAAACGTGTTCATGAGGAGATTGTTACTAATTCAGCTAGGGATGTGAAGGATAATGATAGGGAAGAAAATGGTGATGGATTTACGGATGTTAAGAGTCGTAAGAAGAAGAAGGGAGCTGATCCTAAGGCATATATTGGTCTTAGGCTGAATAAACCGAATTCTAAAGTGCTTTGGCAGCAAAAGAAAGGTGGGAATACAAAAGGGGGGTCTAAATCAGACCTTCCTAGTGAGTCTTCCAACGTGGATGGGTCAACTCCAGGTTTAAATGTGACTAATTCTTTTGATGTTTTAAATGTTGACGGTGATGATATAGGTGATGACGGTTCTCATCCAGAGGTTAGTGCTCATGTAAATGCAGTTTTGGACAAGAACACGGGAAATACTAGTAGCAAGGATACTAAGGTTAGTAGTCCTCCGGTTTGGAAAAACAAATGGGAGGATTGTGTTAATGCATCTGATACATCTGATGAGGAGGGGGTGTTAGGTTCTTCTTTGGGTGGTGGTCACCAACTTGAAGACGATGATTTCAGTTTCTATGATGGTTATGAAGACCAAATTGTTGATCTTCAGGGTGCTACTGCGGAGTTTCGTGACTTCAAGCGAAGAGGGAGGGGTAGGAAATAGCTATATGTATGTTTTTCTATTTTTAAGTTGTGGTAGTCTTTAAGGGAGGCATGTCTCCCTTATGTAGGTTGTTTGTTCTTTTTTGGTTCTTTGTCCTGGTTTGCTGCCCATGTAACGGGCTGTGGTATAGGATTTCACCTATATCCATTGTACTTCAACGTTTTTTTGGTGTTATATATTTTACCGGGGTAATCATTCCCCTTTACCCAAAAAAAAAAACCAATTTATACCCAATAAAACTCTTATTTTATTGTAAAACCTAGATTACATCCCGTACGAGTTATAATTACGTTTAGGTGTGTGATATTGATGTCAAATAATCCCCTACGTTACAATAGCATTAAGAATGTCTTAAGAATAGTATTTGAAGCCATTTAATCCTTAAAAAACTCAATCAAATCAAATATACCATTTTAAAATCAAAACCCATATTTGAAAAACCCATAGGTACTTTCAAAAACTAATTGTACAACACCGTACCGTACAATTCCGTTTCTAATCCAAACTTCCACACTACCCTAATAAACTTTAAAATTACCTATATCAACTATTCAAACCAATTTATACCCAATAAAACTCTTATTTTATTGTAAAACCTAGATTACATCCCGTACGAGTTAGAATTACGTTTAGGTGTGTGATATTGATGTCAAATAATCCCCTACGTTACAATAGCATTAAGAATGTATTAAGAATAGTATTTGAAGCCATTTAATCCATAAAAACTCAATCAAATCAAATATACCATTTTAAAATCAAAACCCAAATTTGAAAAACCCATAGGTACTTTCAAAAACTAATTGTACAACACCGTACCGTACAATTCCGTTTCTAATCCAAACTTCCACACTACCCTAATAAACTTTAAAATTACCTATATCAACTATTCAAACCAATTTATACCTATAAAACGCTTATTTTATTGTAAAACCTAGATTACATCCCGTACGAGTTAGAATTACGTTTAGGTGTGTGATACTGATGTCAAATAATCCCCTACGTTACAATAGCATTAAGAATGTATTAAGAATAGTATTTGAAGCCATTTAATCCATAAAAACTCAATCAAATCAAATATACCATTTTAAAATCAAAACCCAAATTTGAAAAACCCATAGGTACTTTCAAACACTAATTTTACAACACCGTACCGTACAATTCCGTTTCTAATCCAAACTTCCACACTACCCTAATAAACTTTAAAATTACCTATATCAACTATTCAAACCAATTTATACCCAATAAAACTCTTATTTTATTGTAAAACCTAGATTACATCCCGTACGAGTTAGAATTACGTTTAGGTGTGTGATATTGATGTCAAATAATCCCCTACGTTACAATAGCATTAAGAATGTATTAAGAATAGTATTTGAAGCCATTTAATCCATATAAAACTAAATCAAATCAAATATACCATTTTAAAATCAAAACCCAAATTTTAAAAACCCATAGGTACTTTCAAACACTAATTTTACAACACCGTACCGTACAATTCCGTTTCTAATCCAAACTTCCACACTAGCCTAATAAACTTTAAAATTACCTATATCAACTATTCAAACCAATTTATACCCTATAAAACGCTTATTTTATTGTAAAACCTAGATTACATCCCGTACGAGTTAGAATTACGTTTAGGTGTGTGATATTGATGTCAAATAATCCCCTACGTTACAATAGCATTAAGAATGTCTTAAGAATAGTATTTGAAGCCATTTAATCCATTAAAAACTCAATCAAATCAAATATACCATTTTAAAATCAAAACCCAAATTTGAAAAACCCATAGGTACTTTCAAAAACTAATTGTACAACACCGTACCGTACAATTCCGTTTCTAATCCAAACTTCCACACTACCCTAATAAACTTTAAAATTACCTATATCAACTATTCAAACCAATTTATACCCAATAAAACTCTTATTTTATTGTAAAACCTAGATTACATCCCGTACGAGTTAGAATTACGTTTAGGTGTGTGATATTGATGTCAAATAATCCCCTACGTTACAATAGCATTAAGAATGTATTAAGAATAGTATTTGAAGCCATTTAATCCATAAAAACTCAATCAAATCAAATATACCATTTTAAAATCAAAACCCAAATTTTAAAAACCCATAGGTACTTTCAAAAACTAATTTTACAACACCGTACCGTACAATTCCGTTTCTAATCCAAACTTCCACACTAGCCTAATAAACTTTAAAATTACCTATATCAACTATTCAAACCAATTTATACCTTATAAAACGCTTATTTTATTGTAAAACCTAGATTACATCCCGTACGAGTTAGAATTACGTTTAGGTGTGTGATACTGATGTCAAATAATCCCCTACGTTACAATAGCATTAAGAATGTCTTAAGAATAGTATTTGAAGCCATTTAATCCATAAAAAACTCAATCAAATCAAATATACCATTTTAAAATCAAAACCCAAATTTGAAAAACCCATAGGTACTTTCAAAAACTAATTGTACAACACCGTACCGTACAATTCCGTTTCTAATCCAAACTTCCACACTACCCTAATAAACTTTAAAATTACCTATATCAACTATTCAAACCAATTTATACCTTATAAAACGCTTATTTTATTGTAAAACCTAGATTACATCCCGTACGAGTTAGAATTACGTTTAGGTGTGTGATACTGATGTCAAATAATCCCCTACGTTACAATAGCATTAAGAATGTATTAAGAATAGTATTTGAAGCCATTTAATCCATAAAAACTCAATCAAATCAAATATACCATTTTAAAATCAAAACCCAAATTTGAAAAACCCATAGGTACTTTCAAACACTAATTTTACAACACCGTACCGTACAATTCCGTTTCTAATCCAAACTTCCACACTACCCTAATAAACTTTAAAATTACCTATATCAACTATTCAAACCAATTTATACCCAATAAAACTCTTATTTTATTGTAAAACCTAGATTACATCCCGTACGAGTTAGAATTACGTTTAGGTGTGTGATATTGATGTCAAATAATCCCCTACGTTACAATAGCATTAAGAATGTATTAAGAATAGTATTTGAAGCCATTTAATCCATAAAAACTCAATCAAATCAAATATACCATTTTAAAATCAAAACCCAAATTTTAAAAACCCATAGGTACTTTCAAAAACTAATTTTACAACACCGTACCGTACAATTCCGTTTCTAATCCAAACTTCCACACTAGCCTAATAAACTTTAAAATTACCTATATCAACTATTCAAACCAATTTATACCTTATAAAACGCTTATTTTATTGTAAAACCTAGATTACATCCCGTACGAGTTAGAATTACGTTTAGGTGTGTGATACTGATGTCAAATAATCCCCTACGTTACAATAGCATTAAGAATGTATTAAGAATAGTATTTGAAGCCATTTAATCCATAAAAACTCAATCAAATCAAATATACCATTTTAAAATCAAAACCCAAATTTGAAAAACCCATAGGTACTTTCAAAAACTAATTGTACAACACCGTACCGTACAATTCCGTTTCTAATCCAAACTTCCACACTACCCTAATAAACTTTAAAATTACCTATATCAACTATTCAAACCAATTTATACCTTATAAAACGCTTATTTTATTGTAAAACCTAGATTACATCCCGTACGAGTTAGAATTACGTTTAGGTGTGTGATACTGATGTCAAATAATCCCCTACGTTACAATAGCATTAAGAATGTATTAAGAATAGTATTTGAAGCCATTTAATCCATAAAAACTCAATCAAATCAAATATACCATTTTAAAATCAAAACCCAAATTTTAAAAACCCATAGGTACTTTCAAACACTAATTTTACAACACCGTACCGTACAATTCCGTTTCTAATCCAAACTTCCACACTACCCTAATAAACTTTAAAATTACCTATATCAACTATTCAAACCAATTTATACCCAATAAAACTCTTATTTTATTGTAAAACCTAGATTACATCCCGTACGAGTTAGAATTACGTTTAGGTGTGTGATATTGATGTCAAATAATCCCCTACGTTACAATAGCATTAAGAATGTATTAAGAATAGTATTTGAAGCCATTTAATCCATATAAAACTCAATCAAATCAAATATACCATTTTAAAATCAAAACCCAAATTTTAAAAACCCATAGGTACTTTCAACACTAATTTACAACACCGTACCGTACAATTCCGTTTCTAATCCAAACTTCCACACTACCCTAATAAACTTTAAAATTACCTATATCAACTATTCAAACCAATTTATACCCAATAAAACTCTTATTTTATTGTAAAACCTAGATTACATCCCGTACGAGTTAGAATTACGTTTAGGTGTGTGATACTGATGTCAAATAATCCCCTACGTTACAATAGCATTAAGAATGTATTAAGAATAGTATTTGAAGCCATTTAATCCATAAAAACTCAATCAAATCAAATATACCATTTTAAAATCAAAACCCAAATTTTAAAAACCCATAGGTACTTTTTTTTTTTTTTGGTAAAAGGGATTAAACCCCGGTAAATTATATAACCAAAAAAGAGCGATGAAGTACAAAGGATATAGGAGAAGCCCTATATCTCAAACCCTAACAAGGGCAACAACCAAAAGCAAAACAAACTAAAAAAACTACCTTAAGGGAGACATGCCTCCCTTAAAGATTACAACGAAATCTATCGCTTCCTACTCTTCATGCTAAGCCTAAAGTCCCGAAACTCCTGCTTAGCACCCTGAAGATCAACCACTAGGTCTTCATAACCATCATAGCCATCATAACCGTAATCTTCATCTTCAAGAGATTGACCCCCTCCCAAATAGCCACCCTCCTCATCAGAGGTGTCAGACGCATTGAGACAGTGATCCCAGTTCTTTTTAACAGTTGGAGGCGTACTAACCTTTTTGTCCTTACTCCCAGCATCAATCACTGAACCCGAACTACTCGACGGCACATTTCCTTTGTTCTGCTCTTTAATAATACCAGAACCAATCTCCGTAGAGACATGATCCACTGTTAAACCCTCAAACGGATTATCCATAGGCACATCAGGGTTAACACCGTTGGATGGTTTCTTATTCCCACCTTTCTTTTGTTCCCAAATCATTGTAGACTTGGGGTTATTCATCCTAATGCCCACAAAAGCCCTTGGAGCAGCTCCCTTCTTCTTTTTACGGCTCTTAACCTCCGTAAAGCCATCACCAGTTTCTTGCTTGTCAGTAGCCCTAACATCCCTAGCTGAAGTATGAACGATCTCCTCTGGAGCTCGGTTAGGACAGACCTTAGTATCATGTCCAAAACATTTGCAATCAACACAATGAAGGGGTTTCCATTCATATTCAACCCGAATAGTTTCCTTCAGATAACCTTCCCCATCCTCAATAGGAATCGCCATTGTAACCTCCTTCTTTAAACCTACAGCCGCATCTATCTCAATTAAAGCCCTAGCAAAGCTGATTCTACCCCATGAATCATCACACATAGCACTAGTAAAAGCATCTAGCATGACAGGTTTTCCTATTTGAGTAGCTATCAAACTCAAGCCATCCACCGAGTATGCAAGAATAGGCACATTGTATAATTTCACCCAAACGGGAAGCTTAGTAACCTCACCTTTTGTCATTGATACATTAGGGGACCATTTATTGAGTATTATAGGCGAATTTCGAATCAGCCAAGGCCCTTTCTCCAACACTTGCTCCATACCACCTTTAGAAGCAAATTTAAACAGATACACACCATCATCATTCCGAGTAATTCGTTCAAATCCAAATTTCCGCCAAGTGTTCGACACATATTGTTTAACCACTGGAAATGAAGGATCCTTACCAACAAAAAACCCCACAATGGAATTCTCATACCTACTCTTAATTTTGGCAGCCACAGCTATAGGCAGAACACAGTCAATCGCATCATGCTTTTCGTCGTTAACCAGAGTACGAAACTTGCTCATAGTACACGGGACACTAGAACCTAACAAACTAGCATAGGATTTGTTAAGACCAAGATTAGCTGGTCCCGTAGCACACACGGGCTCAGTTACATGTCCCACCATATTACCACTACTCGGAGTGGTCATCGAATCAATATCCGAGCCTGTAATCTTACCCGACATACTCATTAAACGTTTTGCAATTTCCTCCATATTCGGAGTAGCATTTACTTGTTTCGTATTGTTTGGAACCTCATTTTGTTTCGTTTTCGTAGCACTACTTGTAAGAAAACCCCTCTCCATTACTTGAGCCACACGGAAAAAGCAGGTCCTATATGTACGGATCAAGGTTTGGTTCGTACTTTGGTTCGTACGGATCAAGGTTCGATTCGTACGGATGTAGGCTTGGTTCGTACGGATGAATATAAGTGAATACGGATGGAAGCAGCTCCTATTCGTACGGATCAAGGTTTGGTTCGTACGGATCAAGGCTTGGTTCGTACGGATGTAGTTGGTTCGTACGGATGAATACCAGCAGCCCAGAAACCCTAATTCAAACCCTAATCCGCCCAAAAACGAACCCTAAACAGCCCCACCTCTAACCAGAATCGAAATCCACTACTACAAATGCAATTCGACTAAGAAGGCCCCGTTTAATCAATCCAATACCACGAAATATGCAGCAAACGGATTAAAAACGAAAATCTTATACCGAAATGCAAAGCAGCAGCAATTAGAACGATTAGGAAAGAAATTGTTGTAACAAATCAATAACAAACGAATTAGAAACAAGAGCAGCCACCAAATGATGCAAAAAACCAGCCAAACTCCGGCCAAAATCCGGCAGCCAAACACCCCCTAAAATCGCCTATCTAGAGAGAAACACACACAACCCATAGGTACTTTCAAACACTAATTTTACAACACCGTACCGTACAATTCCGTTTCTAATCCAAACTTCCACACTAGCCTAATAAACTTTAAAATTACCTATATCAACTATTCAAACCAATTTATACCTTATAAAACGCTTATTTTATTGTAAAACCTAGATTACATCCCGTACGAGTTAGAATTACGTTTAGGTGTGTGATACTGATGTCAAATAATCCCCTACGTTACAATAGCATTAAGAATGTATTAAGAATAGTATTTGAAGCCATTTAATCCATAAAAACTCAATCAAATCAAATATACCATTTTAAAATCAAAACCCAAATTTGAAAAACCCATAGGTACTTTCAAACACTAATTGTACAACACCGTACCGTACAATTCCGTTTCTAATCCAAACTTCCACACTAGCCTAATAAACTTTAAAATTACCTATATCAACTATTCAAACCAATTTATACCTAATAAAACGCTTATTTTATTGTAAAACCTAGATTACATCCCGTACGAGTTAGAATTACGTTTAGGTGTGTGATACTGATGTCAAATAATCCCCTACGTTACAATAGCATTAAGAATGTATTAAGAATAGTATTTGAAGCCATTTAATCCATAAAAACTCAATCAAATCAAATATACCATTTTAAAATCAAAACCCAAATTTGAAAAACCCATAGGTACTTTCAAACACTAATTGTACAACACCGTACCGTACAATTCCGTTTCTAATCCAAACTTCCACACTACCCTAATAAACTTTAAAATTACCTATATCAACTATTCAAACCAATTTATACCTTATAAAACGCTTATTTTATTGTAAAACCTAGATTACATCCCGTACGAGTTAGAATTACGTTTAGGTGTGTGATACTGATGTCAAATAATCCCCTACGTTACAATAGCATTAAGAATGTATTAAGAATAGTATTTGAAGCCATTTAATCCATAAAAACTCAATCAAATCAAATATACCATTTTAAAATCAAAACCCAAATTTTAAAAACCCATAGGTACTTTCAAACACTAATTTTACAACACCGTACCGTACAATTCCGTTTCTAATCCAAACTTCCACACTACCCTAATAAACTTTAAAATTACCTATATCAACTATTCAAACCAATTTATACCCAATAAAACTCTTATTTTATTGTAAAACCTAGATTACATCCCGTACGAGTTAGAATTACGTTTAGGTGTGTGATATTGATGTCAAATAATCCCCTACGTTACAATAGCATTAAGAATGTATTAAGAATAGTATTTGAAGCCATTTAATCCATAAAAACTCAATCAAATCAAATATACCATTTTAAAATCAAAACCCAAATTTTAAAAACCCATAGGTACTTTCAAACACTAATTGTACAACACCGTACCGTACAATTCCGTTTCTAATCCAAACTTCCACACTAGCCTAATAAACTTTAAAATTACCTATATCAACTATTCAAACCAATTTATACCCTATAAAACGCTTATTTTATTGTAAAACCTAGATTACATCCCGTACGAGTTAGAATTACGTTTAGGTGTGTGATACTGATGTCAAATAATCCCCTACGTTACAATAGCATTAAGAATGTATTAAGAATAGTATTTGAAGCCATTTAATCCATAAAAACTCAATCAAATCAAATATACCATTTTAAAATCAAAACCCAAATTTTAAAAACCCATAGGTACTTTCAAACACTAATTGTACAACACCGTACCGTACAATTCCGTTTCTAATCCAAACTTCCACACTAGCCTAATAAACTTTAAAATTACCTATATCAACTATTCAAACCAATTTATACCTAATAAAACTCTTATTTTATTGTAAAACCTAGATTACATCCCGTACGAGTTAGAATTACGTTTAGGTGTGTGATATTGATGTCAAATAATCCCCTACGTTACAATAGCATTAAGAATGTATTAAGAATAGTATTTGAAGCCATTTAATCCATAAAAACTCAATCAAATCAAATATACCATTTTAAAATCAAAACCCAAATTTTAAAAACCCATAGGTACTTTCAAACACTAATTTTACAACACCGTACCGTACAATTCCGTTTCTAATCCAAACTTCCACACTAGCCCCAATAAACTTTAAAATTACCTATATCAACTATTCAAACCAATTTATACCCTATAAAACGCTTATTTTATTGTAAAACCTAGATTACATCCCGTACGAGTTAGAATTACGTTTAGGTGTGTGATATTGATGTCAAATAATCCCCTACGTTACAATAGCATTAAGAATGTATTAAGAATAGTATTTGAAGCCATTTAATCCATAAAAACTCAATCAAATCAAATATACCATTTTAAAATCAAAACCCAAATTTTAAAAACCCATAGGTACTTTCAAACACTAATTGTACAACACCGTACCGTACAATTCCGTTTCTAATCCAAACTTCCACACTACCCTAATAAACTTTAAAATTACCTATATCAACTATTCAAACCAATTTATACCCTATAAAACGCTTATTTTATTGTAAAACCTAGATTACATCCCGTACGAGTTAGAATTACGTTTAGGTGTGTGATACTGATGTCAAATAATCCCCTACGTTACAATAGCATTAAGAATGTATTAAGAATAGTATTTGAAGCCATTTAATCCATAAAAACTCAATCAAATCAAATATACCATTTTAAAATCAAAACCCAAATTTGAAAAACCCATAGGTACTTTCAAACACTAATTTTACAACACCGTACCGTACAATTCCGTTTCTAATCCAAACTTCCACACTACCCTAATAAACTTTAAAATTACCTATATCAACTATTCAAACCAATTTATACCCTATAAAACTCTTATTTTATTGTAAAACCTAGATTACATCCCGTACGAGTTAGAATTACGTTTAGGTGTGTGATATTGATGTCAAATAATCCCCTACGTTACAATAGCATTAAGAATGTATTAAGAATAGTATTTGAAGCCATTTAATCCATAAAAACTCAATCAAATCAAATATACCATTTTAAAATCAAAACCCAAATTTTAAAAACCCATAGGTACTTTCAAATATACCATTTTACAACACCGTACCGTACAATTCCGTTTCTAATCCAAACTTCCACACTACCCTAATAAACTTTAAAATTACCTATATCAACTATTCAAACCAATTTATACCCAATAAAACTCTTATTTTATTGTAAAACCTAGATTACATCCCGTACGAGTTAGAATTACGTTTAGGTGTGTGATACTGATGTCAAATAATCCCCTACGTTACAATAGCATTAAGAATGTATTAAGAATAGTATTTGAAGCCATTTAATCCATAAAAACTCAATCAAATCAAATATACCATTTTAAAATCAAAACCCAAATTTTAAAAACCCATAGGTACTTTCAAACACTAATTTTACAACACCGTACCGTACAATTCCGTTTCTAATCCAAACTTCCACACTACCCTAATAAACTTTAAAATTACCTATATCAACTATTCAAACCAATTTATACCTAATAAAACGCTTATTTTATTGTAAAACCTAGATTACATCCCGTACGAGTTAGAATTACGTTTAGGTGTGTGATATTGATGTCAAATAATCCCCTACGTTACAATAGCATTAAGAATGTATTAAGAATAGTATTTGAAGCCATTAATCCATATAAAACTCAATCAAATCAAATATACCATTTTAAAATCAAAACCCAAATTTGAAAAACCCATAGGTACTTTCAAAAACTAATTGTACAACACCGTACCGTACAATTCCGTTTCTAATCCAAACTTCCACACTACCCTAATAAACTTTAAAATTACCTATATCAACTATTCAAACCAATTTATACCTTATAAAACGCTTATTTTATTGTAAAACCTAGATTACATCCCGTACGAGTTAGAATTACGTTTAGGTGTGTGATACTGATGTCAAATAATCCCCTACGTTACAATAGCATTAAGAATGTATTAAGAATAGTATTTGAAGCCATTTAATCCATAAAAACTCAATCAAATCAAATATACCATTTTAAAATCAAAACCCAAATTTTAAAAACCCATAGGTACTTTCAAACACTAATTTTACAACACCGTACCGTACAATTCCGTTTCTAATCCAAACTTCCACACTACCCTAATAAACTTTAAAATTACCTATATCAACTATTCAAACCAATTTATACCAATAAAACGCTTATTTTATTGTAAAACCTAGATTACATCCCGTACGAGTTAGAATTACGTTTAGGTGTGTGATATTGATGTCAAATAATCCCCTACGTTACAATAGCATTAAGAATGTATTAAGAATAGTATTTGAAGCCATTTAATCCATAAAAACTCAATCAAATCAAATATACCATTTTAAAATCAAAACCCAAATTTTAAAAACCCATAGGTACTTTCAAACACTAATTTTACAACACCGTACCGTACAATTCCGTTTCTAATCCAACTTTAAAATTACCTATATCAACTATTCAAACCAATTATACCTTAATAAAACGCTTATTTTATTGTAAAACCTAGATTACATCCCGTACGAGTTAGAATTACGTTTAGGTGTGTGATACTGATGTCAAATAATCCCCTACGTTACAATAGCATTAAGAATGTATTAAGAATAGTATTTGAAGCCATTTAATCCATAAAAACTCAATCAAATCAAATATACCATTTTAAAACCAAAACCCAAATTTGAAAAACCCTAGGTACTTTCAAACACTAATTTTACAACACCGTACGCTACAATTCCGTTTCTAATCCAAACTTCCACACTACCCTAATAAACTTTAAAATTACCTATATCAACTATTCAAACCAATTTATACCCAATAAAACTCTTATTTATTGTAAAACCTAGATTACATCCCGTACGAGTTGAAATACGTTTAGGTGTGTGATATTGAATGTCAAATAATCCCCTACG
>CAJVGC010000565.1:0-36485 GCA_910822075.1 Senecio squalidus | reverse complement strand
AAAAAATTGTTTTCAAGAAAGATCAACCTATACCATCAATTTATTTTGTTAAAATCATCATTAATTCAATCTTTACCATAAATTCAATATTATGAATTAAAATTGAATTTAATAATTATATTTTATAACTCACTATTTAAATGTAGTTTCATAACTATAACTATTTATATATATTAAGTAACCATTAATAGAATAATTAATTGATAATAATAAGAAGAAAAACTCTTGACTTATTAATAGACACCTTTGTACACTAATTATATATGATAATTATAGTGGAACAATTTATTAGAAATGACTACAAAAATATTTACTACATAATTTTAAAAATGAAATAAATTGAGAAAATAGAAGAAAAAAAAATCAAGTCACCCTAAACTGTTTGATTATATAATTATCAATATATAATCTTTATTATCGAATTTAAACTTTTAATCGTTAGTTATAAATATAATAGCAACATAATTAAAACATATAACGTATATACGTTTCTAACCAAATTCGTGTAATACTATTTGGTGTAATAATATTTACTATAACAAAATTCATGTTATAATATTTAGCACAAATAAACACCATTACTGAACAATGTTCAATTTCTTATCGCTACTACTGTTGGTCGACTTTGATAAATATCATCTATTTCTTTATTAGCTCTAGTCGCATACTTCAAGCACTTTGAGACTTACTTTGAGACCGAAGAAAAAAACGAGTTAAGCTCAATGCGAGTATGAGAGTGTGAGGTGTACGGTCGTTCAAGCTATCTTACTTCCACATAACTGCGGAGATCAAGAGAGTTATGTCCTCTTGCAAAGTTAAGAGGTAGCGTCGCTTACAGGGGTCTAGGGGGTCGTGTCCCTAGTTGGGCCACCGCTAGATACCTCCCTACATGAAAATAGTGGTACTTGGTGTTGCAACGTTTCATATTATTTAGAGTAAATTGTAATTTTAGTCCCTTGTGACTAGCCAATTGTCGATTTCGTCCTTAAAGTTTTTTTTCGTAATTTTTGTCCACAACTTGTTATTTTTTCGGTTTTTTGTCCATCCGTCAAGTTACAATTAGTTTTTACCGTTAAATGTTAACTGAACTAACTGAAAGAACCAAAAATGTAATTTTAATTTTCTTTTATTAATTTTAATTAATTGATTGATTAATTTATAATATTTATTTATTTATTTATTTATTTTGTTAATATCATGTGTTTTGTCGCATACAAAAATTTCGTTTAATATCACATTAAATTTTTCACTATTTAACGGAGGCGATCATCCGTGATAGTACAAAATTTAACGGAGGCGATACAAAATTTAAAAAAATCACATTTATATTTACCTTTTTAAAAAATCACATATGATTTTCATGGAGGCGGTACAAAAATTAAAATTTTAAATTACATATGATTTTTAAGGAGGTAGTGGTGGCAGCGACGATGATCGACGGTGACGGATGGTTATCGGAAAAAAATATGTGAAAAATTAAATGTGATTTTAAATATAATTTTGTGTGCAAAAAAGTACATATGATTGATATATATATATATATATATATATATATATATATATATATATATATATATATATATATATATATATATATATATCTATATAGAGGTGGGTTCATTTAGGAACCATCAATTATTTAGGAACCATTAGGAACCATTTTTAGGCAAGGTGGCAATTTTGTAATTAAGTCAAATCCCCAAATTGGAAATCAATTAAAACCCACTTTAAAATACTAATTAACTTTAAATTAACATATCTAGAGTATAACTAGGTTTTAGGAAAAACTAAATACACCATTAAAACAAGCATTTAATTATCTTTCCAACGAGCACCCACTTGATATAATTTTGACGACTTTTTTTTTTTTTTTTTTTTAGTGAGTTTCGGTATATACACTAGTGTATATACTAAATATTCACCAGTGTATATACTAATTCACCAAAAACACATCTAAACCATATACACTATACACTAGTGTATACACTATATTCACTAATGTATACGAATCTTTATATTAATTTCCTTTTAATTGTGAATACGCAATATACAAAAGTGAATATACAATATATATATACACAAGTGAATATACAATATACACCAGTGAATACGCAATATACACAAGTGAATATACAATATACACCAGTGAATACCATGTATTCAATAGAGAATACATCTTATACATTATTGAATATAGTGTATACACTAGTGTATATTGTATAAATACACTAGTGTATAACTATACATTAGTGAATATAATGTATACACTAGTGTATAAATACACTACTGTAGTGTATAAATACATTAGTGTATAACTATACATTAGTGAATATAGTGTATATACTAGTGTATAGTATATATGGTTCAGATGTATTTTTTGTGAATTAGTATATACACTGGTGAATATTTAGTATATACACTAGTGTATATACCGAAACTCACTGTAAAAAAAAAAAAAAAAAAAGTCGTCAAAAGTATATCAAGTGGGTGCTCGTTGGAAAGATAATTAAATGCTTGTTCTAATGGTGTATTTAGTTTTTCCTAAAACCTAGTTATACTCTAGATATGTTAATTTAAAGTTAATTAGGATTTTAAAGTGGTTTTAATTGATTTCCAATTTGGCTCTCAATTTTGACTTAATTACAAAATTGCCACCTTGAGTTTAATTACAAAATTGCCACCTTGCCTAAAAATGGTTCCTAATGGTTCCTAAATAATTACATGGTTCTTAAATGAAACCAACTCTATATATATAAAGTTAATCAATTAACTAAATAAAATAAATAAAGAAAATTAAAATTATATTTCTTGTCTTTTCATTTAGTTCAATTAACATTTAACGGTAAAGCTAACCGTAACTTGACGGAGGACTAAAAAACAGAAAAATAACATGTTGTGGACAAAAATTACGAGAAAAAAAATAAGGACGAAATCGGTCAATTGACTAGTCGTGAGAGACTAAAATTGCAATTTACTCTATTATTTATATTCAGTATTCAGTCTCATTTGAACAATATCGAAAAATAACCATAATTTTATGTTCTTGATCAATTCTTCTATTTTGCCTTGAAAAGTAATTTTAGATGTCTGATTATCCCATTTAAAAAAATTCATTATAACACTAATGCAAAGAAATGGATCAAATTATTTTATTAATAATATAAATTTCATACATATCAGAAAATAATCTAAGCCATCTTATACCTAATATCTAAAAATAAATAATCAAATTTCAAAACTAATGACAGTTACAAGTAACTAATTTGTTACCCTTTATATGTAAACAATACACAAATGGACAACATGATCAGAAACAATATAAACACCAACAATTTTTTGAAATATAGCAACTAAAATAAGCCAAATGCTTTCCAATTGGACATGTGTTGCTCAAATGCAAAGGTGAGTCATTATTCAGATTAGTTATTTAGTTGTCTTGTAGCTTTGTTCATATCTATTAATGGACAAGCAATGATTTAAGTCACGTCAGTATTTTTGTATCATAACTTAATTAACATCTTAATGATAACTAATCGCAACTCAAATAATAGGTCCTACATAACCTTTTTTATATTTTATTTTTAATGTTTTATGCCGTTCGAAGAAAGAAAAGGAGAAACAAGAAAACAAAACACACGGCTCGTTAGCCTAAACACACACAACCAAGAAATCGTCCCGCGCAAGTGTGGTGGTTTGGAGAACTATGTCGGGGAGGCCACATTGTAACCATATTGTGTGCTCTTACAACATACTTTAAATATGAGCGAACTAATATATGTTTTTAATATAGTTTATACCTAAAATTAGTAATGTTTGTATAGAATCAACTAGTTTATAAATATATTTTGCCTGTTTAAAATCTTTTATGCAATAGCATTATAGTCTTAATATCCTTTAGCGTTATAGAGGAGCACGAAATCTTCATACGTACATTATTTTCTTGTACGTGTATCCCCGGGACCGTCTTCGAGGATGAGCGAGATGGACAACCGCCCATGACCTCCAAGATTTTAGAGGTCTCAAAATTTTAGGAGTTACCTCTATATATATATATATATATATATATATATATATATATATATATATATATATATATATATATATATATATATATATATATATATATATATATATATATATAGAGTTGGTTTCATTTAAGAACCATGTAATTATTTAGCAACCATTAGGAACCATTTTTAGGCAAGGTGGCAATTTTGTAATTAAACTCAAGGTGGCAATTTTGTAATTAAGTCAAAATTGAGAGCCAAATTGGAAATCAATTAAAACCACTTTAAAATCCTAATTAACTTTAAATTAACATATCTAGAGTATAACTAGGTTTTAGGAAAAACTAAATACACCATTAGAACAAGCATTTAATTATCTTTCCAACGAGCACCCACTTGATATACTTTTGACGACTTTTTTTTTTTTTTTTTTTACAGTGAGTTTCGGTATATACACTAGTGTATATATTAAATATTCACCAGTGTATATACTAATTCACAAAAAACACATCTGAACCATATATACTATACACTAGTGTATACACTATATTCACTAATGTATAGTTATACACTAGTGTATTTATACACTACAGTAGTGTATTTATACACTAGTGTATACACTATATTCACTAATGTATAGTTATACACTAGTGTATTTATACAATATACACTAGTGTATACACTATATTCGCTAATGTATAAGATGTATTCTCTATTGAATACATGGTATTCACTGGTGTATATTGTATATTCACTTGTGTATATTGCGTATTCACTGGTGTATATTGTATATTCACTTGTGTATATATATATTGTATATTCACTTTTGTATATTGCGTATTCACAATTAAAAGGAAATTAATATAAAGATTCGTATACATTAGTGAATATAGTGTATACACTAGTGTATAGTGTATATGGTTTAGATGTGTTTTTGGTGAATTAGTATATACACTGGTGAATATTTAGTATATACACTAGTGTATATACCGAAACTCACTAAAAAAAATAAAAATCGTCAAAAGTATATCAAGTGGGTGCTCGTTGGAAAGATAATTAAATGCTTGTTTTAATGGTGTATTTAGTTTTTCCTAAAACGTAGTTATACTCTAGATATGTTAATTTAAAGTTAATTAGTATTTTAAAGTGGGTTTTAATTGATTTCCAATTTGGGGATTTGACTTAATTACAAAATTGTCACCTTGCCTAAAAATGGTTCCTAATGGTTCCTAAATAATTGATGGTTCCTAAATGAACCCACCTCTATATATATATATATATATATATATATATATATATATATATATATATATATATATATATATATATACATATATATATATTGCATAAACTGTATATAGATTAACAAGTATATCAACTGAATATGACCTTTTGAAGAATATTTCAACATAAACCTTTCATTTGGGAGTTTTCACCGAAAAATATTACTATATGAGGATTTGTGCTTTTTTGTTATATACGTAAAATAAACGTTTAACTTTAGGGCCTTATCTTTATGGTATCATGTTTTGACAGGGTCTCGAGAAAATTCATTTAGCCTAGAGCCTTGAAAAAACTCATTTTGCTCGGGACCTACGAAAAAGTAGGTCAATCGTTCGAGTTTTGAAGTTGACCTAAGACAAAAAGGTTAATTGCTTAAATAAGTTGTTTCAACGATTATAAATATTATAAGTTTAAATCTTAAAATAAAATTGGTCTCTGTTGGTACGTATTACCAAGTAGAATTTTAATATCATATTAACTAATAAACTATAGTTTAATTGTTTTAACGCAAATGTTGGAAATGGATTAGCTATTTTATTCTGATGCAATCTTGTTTTGTGTGTGTTACAATAAAAGTTGTTAAAAAAATTTACAACTTGCAATATTAGTCAACTAACTTCCAATTATATGGACTTGGTGGTCTCTAATGAGAAATCAATTAATGTTAAATTCTTTAATCATATCTTAAACTTGTATTATTTAATTAAAAATCATCTTCGTTACATATTGGATTTTGTTAGATCAGTTAATCGACTCGTAACAATGATGGAAAAAAAGTCTTATACATTATGATTAACCGAATTATCAAAAAGGTTTATATGCTTTTGTATTCTACTAAATAATAAGTTTAGAAAATGGTTTGTTACCTTAAACAAAATTAAATAAGGGCTTTTAGTTAAGCTTCAAAATAATAACATTATCTAAACATCTTTTAAGTTTCGTGAAACAAAATATTAAATATTTTAAAATATGTTCGAATTCCATTTAAAATTTATTTATATCCGTTTAACTTTAAACAACTATTCTTTACATGACACATTTACAAGTTTTTGACTTATTGATCATATTAATATTTAACAATATCTAAAATTGAACAAAAAATAATAAAATTTAAAATAAAATTCAATATATTTTAAGACAATTATTGCAACACCTTAGACGAATTCTCCAAAAGTAACAATATATCATATAAAAAAAACCTTGATTTTTCACGACAAAGTATATTATGAGCTCAAAAACATTAAAAATAAATCTTTAAAACTAGGTAGTGAAGTATATTTAGGCATATAATCCCAAATAAAACTCCACAACAAAATAAATTTATTTACTTGTAACCAAACAATAATCAAACAATAACCAATCAGACAATCGTGATCATAAAAGACGATGTTTATAATCCTATATTATAAATATCAAAAACCACTTGTTAACTTAAACCTTGATTCAAGTTTCCACATCCACTAAGCAAAAGCAAATACATATTATATTATTTAAACAAGCTCCATAAAACACACTAAAAAAAAACCACTTTAGTCTTTTCACAATTTACACTTTTCCATTTTCTATACCTCTTTTTACCTCCTACAATTAAAAAAAAAAAAAAAAATTACTGTATTAAATTTTTAAGATAGTATTATTCTTGTAATTCACTCACCTGGTTTTTGTTTTTATTTGTTGCATTTAATAACATACCAAACCCTTCTCCATGTGGGTTAGCTTACTCTTCTTTTGCTGATCTATTAATTAAAAGAAAATAAATAAATTCTCTTTTCACATTTATCCAAATTTGCAACTGTATGTGCACCTAAAGGTAATTTCTTGAATACCCTTTTAATAATTTGCTTTATTTTTTTGATAAAAATTGTAAATTTATGTTTTTAGGCAGAAATCTTAATTTTTTTTTTTATGTGTTTCGAGTAGATAAGAACTTTATGTTATGCTATTTTTTAATATTTAATTTAATTTTTGTGTTTAGTGTAGCTGAAAATAATGTCAAAGATCATACTGTAGTTTTTTTGATAAAAAATAAAAAAAATACCCTTTTTATGTTTTGGTCTAAAATCTTGATTTCTTGATGTTTTTGAGTTAATTATTATTATTATTATAATTTTTTATTTTATTTAATTTCTTTTAGTTGAAAATGGTGTCTAAATCATACTGCAGTTTCTTGATTAAATGGCCACTTTTTTTTTCTTTAAAAAAAATAAAAATAAAAAAGAATCTAAAATCTTGATTTTTTTTTGTGTTTGAGTTAATAAAAACTTAATTTTTTTTACTTAATTTATTTTTTATTTTTATTTTAATAAGGTATTTTAGTGTATTTGAAAATGGTGTCAAGATCATACTGTACTTTATGTTTTTAGGACAAAATCTTGATTTCTTCATGTGTTTGACTAGATAACAACTTTATCTTTTGTTACTTTTTTTGTTTTGTTTTGAATTTAAGTTAATTTCAAAGAGTTTTTTGTAGCTAAAAATGGTGTCGAGATCGTACTCAAACTTATTAGATCTCGCAAATGGCGAGTTCCCATCATCTTCATTCACCCGTATGACACGCCAAATGCCGCGTATCATGACTGTTGCTGGAATAATGTCCGACTTAGACGATGACCGGTCAGAAAGCGTATGCTCTGATATATCATCGTCGTCAATCCAACATGACCGTTTAATCATTGTAGCAAACCAACTCCCTTTGAAAGTACACAAAAAGACCGACGGGTCAAAAGGTTATACTTTTACTTGGGATGAAAACTCGCTTCTTCTTCAACTAAAGGATGGTTTGGGAGACGAAGAAATCGATGTTATTTATGTGGGTTGCTTAAAAGAAGAAATTCATCCAAACGAACAAGACGAAGTTTCTCAAACGCTTTTGGAGACTTTCAAATGTGTGCCTACTTTTTTGCCACCTGAATTGTTTACAAGGTTTTACCATGGGTTTTGTAAGCAACATTTATGGCCGTTGTTTCATTACATGTTGCCGTTATCCCCTGATCTTGGTGGCAGGTTTAATCGATCTTTATGGCAAGCGTATGTTTCTGTTAACAAAATTTTCGCTGATCGAATTATGGAAGTGATAAGCCCAGAAGACGATTACGTTTGGATCCATGATTACCATCTCATGGTTTTACCAACTTTTTTAAGAAAACGGTTTAATCGGGTTAAACTTGGGTTTTTCTTACATAGCCCGTTTCCATCTTCGGAAATTTACAAAACTTTACCCGTTAGAGAAGAGCTTCTTAGAGCTCTTTTGAATTCGGATCTTATCGGGTTTCATACATTTGATTACGCCAGACATTTTCTTTCGTGTTGTAGCCGATTGTTGGGGATTACTTACGAATCAAAACGAGGTTATATAAGTTTAGAATATTACGGCCGAACTGTTACTATTAAGATTCTCCCGGTTGGTATTCATTTGCACCAACTTCAATCTGTTTTAAACCTTCCGGAAACAGAATCTAAAGTTTCAGAACTTATGGAACAGTTTCAAAAACAAGGAAGAACAATGTTACTCGGGGTTGACGATTTAGACATTTTTAAAGGGATTAGTTTGAAATTGTTAGCAATGGAACAGTTACTAATCCAACATCCGGAGTGGCAAGAAAAAGTCGTTTTAGTACAAATAGCAAATCCAGCAAGAGGAACAGGAAAAGACGTAAAAGAAGTGAAAACAGAAACTTACTCTACAGTAAAAAGAATTAACGAAACGTTTGGTAAACCTGGGTACGATCCGGTTATTTTAATCGATGAGCCACTTAAGTTTTACGAACGTGTGGCGTATTATGTAACCGCTGAATGTTGTTTAGTGACAGCCGTCAGAGACGGAATGAATCTTATACCATATGAGTACATTATCAGTCGTCAAGGAAATGAACGGCTAGATAAAGTCCTAGGTTTGGAACCTAGTACACGTAAAAAGAGCATGTTGGTTGTTTCCGAGTTTATTGGTTGTTCGCCATCTTTAAGTGGTGCAGTTCGAGTCAACCCGTGGAACATTGATTCTGTTGCAGATGCAATGGATTGTGCATTGGAATTAAGTGAACCCGAGAAACAAATGAGACACGAAAAGCATTATAAGTATGTGAGTAGCCATGATGTTGGATATTGGGCGCATAGTTTTTTTCAAGATTTGGAAAGAACGTGTAAAGATCATGTGAGAAGAAGGTGTTGGGGGATTGGATTCGGGTTAAGTTTTAGAGTTGTTGCTTTAGATTTAAACTTCCGAAAGCTTTCAATGGAACATATAGTTTCAGCTTATAAACGGACAACAACACGAGCGATTCTTTTGGATTATGATGGTACTTTAATGCCTCAATCTTCCATTGATAAAAGCCCAGGTTCTAAAACGATAGAAATGCTTAATGCTTTGTGTAGAGATAAAAATAATATGGTTTTTGTTGTGAGTGCAAAGAGCCGTGACACACTCGGGGAATGGTTTGCTGATTGTGAAAAACTCGGGCTTGCAGCAGAGCACGGTTGTTTCCTAAGGTAAGTTGTACCTTCTAGTTTATCATTTAATTGTAATAGAGGTGGGAAAATGGGTTCGGGTCAAAACGGGTAATTTTTGTGTGGGCTGAACGGTCCGTTTGGACAACATCTGCAAAACTTATGTCGAAAAGTATCCTTTTTTAATTATTGATTTAACATGATTGACCCATTGGAAATAAAAATAACCAGAAACGACCGATCATAAGTAAATGGGTCACATACTGATTAAAATTATGTTGTTCAGGCTGAAGAGTGACGAGGAATGGGAAACCTGTGTACAAGTAGAAGAGTGTGGTTGGAAGCAGAATGCTAAACCTGTAATGACTCTTTATACCGAAACAACCGATGGGTCGACGATTGAAGATAAAGAAACAGCAATGGTTTGGTCCTATGAAGACGCGGATCCCGATTTTGGATCCTGTCAAGCTAAAGAGCTTTTAGATCATCTCGAGAGTGTCCTCGCTAACGAGCCCGTTACAGTGAAACGAGGGCAAAGTAGTGTCGAGGTCAAACCACAGGTATGGTTTTGGTCAATCTATCTTGTGTAATGGACATATTTTAATTTTTTCTATTATAATTGTACACATCTTAAAGAAATTACAAGGTTAAACCGACCGTCTTATTCTAATGGACAATTCTTTTGGGACGGAGAGTATTAATTATATTAGTACCAAATTTCATATATGGAGTAATATATTGTATGTTCATACAGGGAGTAAGCAAGGGTTTGGTGGCAAAACGACTACTAACCACGATGCAAGAAAGAGGAATGATTCCAGATTTCGTATTATGCATAGGAGATGACCGATCAGATGAAGATATGTTTGAGGTGATTACGAGTTCTGTAGCTTCCGGTGAATTGATTTCTCCTAAGGCGGAAGTTTTTGCGTGCACGGTTGGGAATAAACCGAGTAAAGCCAAGTATTATCTTGATGACACTGTTGAGATTGCTAGATTGATGCAAGGATTGGCTTCGGTTTCTGAACAATCTGTTGATGAGTTTGCTTTCGAGTGATGAAGTGTTATACGCGAAATACACGATTGCGCTGTTTTATTTTCTAGCGGTTTAGTTGTAAATTTCACAGAATTGCGGTTTGTTTAGTGCTTCTATCTTAGTTAACTTGTACATATTATTTGCTTTGTATGTCGGCTTGTAACTTGTGACAATGGTGATTTGCATTGAAGTTTGTCGAATAGAGTTGAAAAACATGTTAGCAAGACGATACGGTATTGTTTTGAACCTATACGTGGAATATGCAATGGTATAAGTAAAATGCAGTTTCGTCACCAATAATCTCCACAACTACAAACACCATCCTTAAAGTGATGAAATCGTTTCGCATCTCTAACAATGATTTCTCTATGTGCAATACGAGATATAAACTTAATAACATTATGGCAATCAACACACACCCGCAAGTTCTTCATCACCCTCAACACATCACCACCCGCGGTACTTAGAATCCCAAACGCAATAGCCAATCTTTCACTATGATAAAATAACATCTCCTCTTTCGTTTCATCGTCTACTTTTTCAAACACAACCCCTGTTTCGGGTACATAGCCTTCGGCTCTCAATCGTTCTTTTATATCCTTCAGATATTCGTAAATGTCTTTTGACATTGGATGTGATTGATCGAATACGAGAAATGTGTGAATCTGGCCTGCAACTTCAATTGAGCTCCAACCAGGTGGCTTTTCCAAATTTTTATCTTTCATATTCCGTCTTGTTTTAGCAACATGGTCCCATTTTCCAGCAGTCGCGTAAATGTTTGACATAAGTACATGCCATCCAGCGTTAGTTGGATCTAATAGAAGAATCTTTTTTACAACTCTTTCAGCTATATCGACGTTTTTATGAATCTTGCACGCGTTTAAAAGCCCACCCCATATCTTGGAATCGGGTTCTACACACATGTTTCTTATAAGTTCTTCGGCTTGGTTCAATTTTCCAGCCCTACCGAGCATGTCAACCATACACGTATAATGTTCTAAAACCGGTTTTACACCAAATTCATTAAACATTTTATTAAAATAATACCACCCTTTTTCAACCATTCCGTTGTGACTAAAACCTGCTAAAACCCCAACAAATGTCACTGCATCGGGTTTTACCCCGTTACTCACCATTTGAAGAAAAAGAGACTCCGAAAGATGAGCAAGACCATGCATTCCATACCCACAGATAATCGCTGTCCAAGCGACAATATCTTTTTGAGCCATTTTATCAAACACTCGACGAGCATCTTCTATGCTACCACATCTAGCATACATATTAATCAAAGCCGCACCCAAATAAACATTAATCCCCATTTGCGTCCTCATAACTTGATCATGCACCCATCTTCCTTGTTGCAAAGCACCCAACGAAGCACATGCCTGTAACACACTGACCATCGTCAACGTATCGGCCTTAATCCCCAACTTCCTCATTTCATTAAAAAAACACAAAACCTCATCAAACCTCTCACCCAACACAAACCCCGCCATCAACGCATTACAGCTCGCCGTTCCCTTAACACGCATTTCATCAAACAGTTTCCGCGCATACCCAAACTCCCCACATTTCGCGTAAAAATCAATAAGCGCGGTCGCAACAAACTCATTACACTCGCACCCGAACAAAACAACATCATCATGAACTCTAAGTCCATCAGAAAACGATCGCAGCCCAGCGCATGCGGGTAACACAAACGTAAACGTGAAAGCGTTCGGTTTATATCCGCTTCGAACCATTTCGTAATAAAGATTGATTGATTGTTTGAAAAAACCCTTTCTCGCAAAAGATTTAATGGTTTCATTCCATAGAAATAAAGGTGGGGTTTTTATGATTGTGGTTATGAATGTTTGGCCGAGAGCTGGGTAACCGAGTTTGAGGTAAGTGTTGGCTAAACGGGTTAACAAGAAAACGTTGTTGGAGATTTGGGTTTTGAGGATTTGAGCGTGAAGTTGATGAAGGTGGTGAATTGAGACGCATGTTTTGAGCTTGGAGATGTAGAAATTGAGGTTGTTGATTGGTGGCATTTTGGACGTGGGAGTATTTTGGAAGGTTATTGTAGGTAATGTTGACCGTCTAACCGGTTTAAATTTGATTAGACGGTTGACATACATCGATTTGATTAAATTAAACGGTTAAGATTTTCAATTAATTGAAGAGAGTCGGTTACAAAGATATTATGATTAAAAAGGACATAATAAGTTATCTGTTCGAGTTTCAATACTCACTTACGGAGATGAAACTCAAACGAAGCTTAAACACTTAGCCTCTTCGCATAGGCTCTTTTCCCCCTTTTAAAGCACTTATGTGGCCGAAAACCTTCCAATTCAACTATTTCCCCATGCTGAAGTACTTAAGCACTCATGTGGCTGAAGCCTTTCCAAGTCAACTTCTTTTTCGAAGCTGCAACAATAACCATAATGTTATGCTCAAACTAACTCTACCAACTCTACTATTCCACCAACTAGTTTGATAGGTAACATCATATATGGTATATACAAATTTATGTTTTTGTAAAAATTATATTAGTGTAAATAGTATACATTTATATAAAAAAAAAATTGTGTTGGTTGTTTCAACGAGAAATATAAAAAGTCATGTAATATAGGAGGAGATGAAAAATGGAATATAAAAGAAAATACAAATAACTGAAAGGGGCGGAGAAGATGGGGAGGTCCTTGGATTTTCCTTACTTTTGCCGCATTTCGGAGATAGTGCATCAAGTTGTTCGCAAAAGGCTGAGGGGAGATAGTACATTAAGTTGTTCGCAAAAGGTTGAGGGGAGATAGTGCATGAAGGAGTCAGGTGCCCCCTCGAACACAACTTACAAGTTTCGTTGTACTGTGCTCCCCAAAAAGAAACTCCTCTCAAAATTTTAGTCAAAGGGTGATGAGTTTGAATCCCATTTTAATTCCAAGGATTCTTGTGGTTCAGGAGGATCCAACTACATAAGAGCTTGGAACGAAGAGCTCTCCCACCTTTTTCGCCGACTCGTTGGCCTTGAGAACGCTGATTTTGTAAATGATTGATTGCCCTTCTCCGTCTCTTACTGCCCAACCTGAGAGCGGATAGTAAATGCGTTCCACTTATTGAACAGGGGTCACAGACCGACCATAGAACCAACATTAATGCGGTAACTATAGATATGATGTCTGGAAATGAAGACCGTCTTTATATAGCCCTTCAATTTGAATTAGCAAAAGCAATGTCTCCTTGCATAATATGAATTCCAAACATTCATGATCTGAACGTGAATAAGTCCCTAGGTATATTAGAGAACCTTCTCTCTAGGGATTATGAAACTAGAAATATTATTGCTATTGCTTCGACTCATATTCACCGAAAAGTGGATCCCGCTCTAATAGCTTCGAATAAATTAAACACGTGCATTAAGATACGAACGTTTCTAATTCTACAACAAATGAAAACACTTTTTTATTCCTTCATGTACCAAGGGATTTCACTTGGAAAAGAAAATGTTCCATACTAATGGATTCGACTCCATAACAATGGGTTCCAATGCACAAGATCTTGTACCACTTACCAATGAGGCCCTATCGATTAATACTATCGAGAAGAAATCAACTACAAATATGAATACAATCATATTCGGTCTTTATAGATAAATTTGGAATTTGCGACCCTAGATAAGATCGGTCCAGGATCATAGTATCCTTTTCTGCAATCTTCTGCGCTAAGATTATAGAAGGCACATTAGGTAATAATATTAGGGAAATAGGACCAATTATATAACCCATTAGGATTTTTCATGTATTTGAATTCTATTAAGAATGCACCAATATATGTATTTTCCAAGTACCAAATGAAATATCTACATTATTATTTTAGTTTCTCTCATAGTAAAAATAAAAATTAAATAAGAAATCAACCTTCATTGGGGATAAAATAGACAGTCAGCAGCTTAAATGTGTTTCTAATTATTGAATACTTAAAGGTATACGTACTTTACATAATAAACTCTTATTTTAGCATGAAGTAAATATTTCAATTAGGTTTGAGGTATAGTAAATGTTTACATAAAAGTTAAAATAAAGTTCAAATACATATGAATTATCTACCCATGTAGACCACGACAAACATTTATTTAATAGCATCGGATGCACGTAATTCTTCAATCGAGGATCAATCGACCAACTTGTATCAGTCCAAATATTTATATCCTTGAGTTAAACATCGTTAGATTAAGGTAATCGGCATTCATGGGCTTGAACACATGACTGGCATGTGCCTCAATGAAGTTTATGTGTTTCATCGGCATATGCATATATACAACCCAATCCTCATTATTAGTTGGACTGCCCAATGTCATCACAAAACAGTCCGTCCTTTCAGAGGGGACGTGACATGAACCAAAAGCCGCCTTGCCCCAGCCGAAATCTAGCTTGGTAATGGACGGGAGCTTTTGTCCCGCTGATACTATCACTGACATCTCTCGGTTTGCAAATGCCTTTGCTACTAGCGGTTGTTGTCGCCGTTCTTCCACCCAATCTATAAGGTCCAAGAAGTGCTCTTTCCTAGTAACAGTCTGTAAAAATTCATGAACCGTCGTAGCTACATTGCTCAATGACATCTGATTCAACTCCTAACGAGTCACAAAGAGTTGATTAGATGATCTTGTTTTTGGAATTAGGGAATGAAAATTCAGAAACAAAAACTTTTATTCTCATTTGAAGGAAAAGTGAAAATATGGGAGATTTTTGTTGTTTTTATTAACGTTTATTTAGCTAAGCTTTTTTATTTTCCCTAGAATAAGTTTGTACCTTTGTTTTTTTTGACCCGAATGGCATGGATAAAACATTTCCAAAGTGTGAAGCCACTAGTTTTTCTTTATCTTCTCCATCTCCCTCACTCAAAGTTCTTCTTCCATCAACTGCAATAGCCACATTACATACGTTGTTCTGATTTCCCGAATTTTCCATGCTCAATGCAACATTCTTCCACAGGAAAGAAGTGAACGCTTCTAGCTTTGACCTCCTATGCCCATTTTCACTTGCCAACATTTGGAGCTTGATAAGTTGCTCACCCTCAATGTAGTATATGCGATTAACAAGTGTGTCTTGAGTATTGGAGTGGTGGTCACTAACAAGGTGGGATGGTGGTTGATATATAGCAAATATGTCGTTAGTTGATGATGAATGATTAGTTGGGGACCTTGGATTGAGGTAAGATCTCCCAAAGGACGGAATCATAGATGGGGTTTCCGATCGTGCCATGTCTGCCCATGATGAGATGAACATGTTAACCGAGTACCCATCCACTATCCTATGATCAAGCTTGCACCCGATCACCATGCCACCACAATTTAACTCCGTAACCTGCATATAGTATTTTGCGCCATCATATGACATCGAGTAGTTTATAATAATTGAATTTAAACAAAGAGAATGTGTAAGACACTATTGTCCTGTACAAAGTTTGATAGGTTTTCATTATATCAAGTAGGTAGTTCTCTTTTTAACCACACACGGAAACCGGGCGGCAAGACAACTTACCTCCTCAATGTAACATCGTTTACATCCGAATCAATATATTTCCTTTGCCGAAAGAAAAAAAAACGATATTCCCTCGTTTAAAAAAACTGTCTACCTTTCTATTTATGTTAGTCCCAAAATTATTATCTTATTTCTAAATATGGATAGTTAAAATATAATAACTTTTTATTTTGTTTTTAAATATTTTAAACTTTATAAAATTTAAAAGTAATCAATGTCTTTAATGTATGAACAAAATGAGTAATCTACAGAAAAAATAGTTTATTAATTTACTTATATTATTACGACCGTTTTTTTGTTCTCATACGTTTTTGTTCCAAGGCAATATTCAATTTTTCGTCTTATAGCCAATTCAGGCATTTTGTAAACATGTAATCGATAACACCACCACTACCACTTGTTTGTAACAAGAACGTATCACATGTTTTTATCTAGAACGATTAACGTTTTAACAAGTTTAACTTGATGATCACTTTCACAAAAACAAAATTGATCAATGATAGAATACCAATATGAAATGGTTAATCTTCCAATAAACCTCTTTCGTTTACATTTAGAAATTTTTTTCCAATAAAATTGTCGTCTAAATAAATTTTTATTATGTTTTTTGTTATGTTGTTAAGTAGATATATATACATATTTGAAGAAAAATAAGCTTGTTTCGGTCTATAGGCTTTGTACGAACATCCTTTACATGATTCGGACCGACCATATTCATTATGCTATTAAAGAGAAGTTTTTCAGATATTTCTTTTAATTTTTTTTTATCTAATTAGTTATTTTTGTAAGGCAAAGGTGTTGAGCCGGTATTTTACTCGTTTAAAGGCAAAGTGTCAATGGTCATATATAATCAATCTCCCGACACTATTTGCTGCTCTTGTTTATTAAGTTATACACTTTTAAGTGTTAAACAAATACACCTTAAAATCCTGTTAGAAAAAATTGACTAATTTGTTCTAGTCCAAGTAGTAAAAAAAAACTATACGTGCTTGAATAAAATCTGAAGTTTCTAACATGCACTAGGCATAAAATCTCGGTTAAGTATCAGTGTTACGTCGGAGGTCTGGGTATGTGATTACCTGGATAGCAAGCACCCCATGTAACTTTTTAGGCATTAGTTTACCCTCAATGCTCTCATCTGGATGGAAAAAATTTAGTTCCTTGAGCTGCACGTCAGCAACAGCTTCAATGAAGTCGACTCCTTGGTTGTTGCAGTGAATTTGATTTTCTCTAGCAGCTAAGTTCCAGACGATGTCACCGGAGAGAGGTGGAAAGAGTGCAAGCGCTCGAGATAAGGAATCTTTGAGGATGTTTAGCACTGTGGAGAAATTACTGTGGGAGGGTTTCTCGTAGCAAAAGAAGAAGGCAAGGTCAAAAGGTGGCACAAGCAAATCAAGGTTTGTAAAGGGTAACCAATGTTCATTCCATGGTTCTATTGCATGCACCACTATATTCTCAATCACCTTCACCGAGAAATCATCACCCGTATGCCCATGGAGAGAGAGAGAGAGAGAGAGAGAGAGAGAGCAGAGAGAGAGAGAGATGAGAGAGAGAGAAGAGAGAGAGAGAGGTAAATTGGTACAAGTTTGATGGCATGATTATCTATAAATAATAAAAGGGGTTTTCATACATATCGTCCTTGTGTGTGTTTAAAATGTCCACGGTTCATAAAAATAGTTATACATCGATAATAATGGTTCATACAATTTAAATAATTACAACTAAATTTATTTAGGTCTGACTTTCTTAAAAATAGTTCCAGGATATGTTTAACAAAGCTCATACTAAAAAAGGTAAATGGCATAAATGGTCCTATAGTTTATCACAAGTTATGTTTTTGTCCTTAAATTTTATTACGTATTTAGTAAACTTAAAGTGTAAAATTGTACATAGTCGGTGCAACTACCTAACGTACATATACATAAATTCCCCCCTCACTTGAGGATATATTTTTTTTTTGGTGTTTGTAAAAGACCATTTTTAATATTACCAACCGACTAAGATAGAGAAAAAATGGAAAGTTTTATTTTGTGAAATATATCGCTTTTTTCGGAAGCCCTAGCCTAAAAAGCGGTAGCTCAACAATATTCGACTACTTCCGAGAGTTCCAACATCCATTCCTCACGATATGACATGCATTCCTCATCGTTTCCATATCCATTCCCACCGATTTTCTTTTTTTTTTATCCATCGAGGAATCATTTAAGGTGAATTATTTCTTAATTATATTTGGTTGATGAATAAATAGTGTCTCTTAAGAGGAGATTCGACCAATAGCAAGAATATGAAAACCCTTTTGGTTTCTTGTTTGATTCGAATAAGTTGCACTCTTTTTATGACAAAAATTTAACACACGTACGTTGTCTGAATCTTGAAGTTGCACTAAAAAATAACGAAGAATTTGGTATTGATGTGAATGAATTTTGTGTAGAGTTAAAATTGTTTAATAGTTTATTGACATGCGAAAATATAAGAGTTATTGTTATGCTACATATATAGAAGAAGGTTGATTGATTTCCTGATGCTTTTATTGTATATAAAGTATTGTTGACTATTACCGTAACATTATCATCTCGATCTTGAAAGAAGTTTTTCAAAACTTAAGTTGTTGAAGTTATAATATTTGCGGTTCACAATATCACAAGAAAGACTTAACGGATTATCAATGATAACAATTGAGAGCAATCTATTAGAGGGTTGATTATAAATATCTGATCAACAATTTCGCTTTAAACAATGCTCAACGAAGGACACTATTAACAAAGAATGAATGGTAACTTTTATTTACTTCTAATTCCGAGGTAAACTTTGTATCTAGTTTAGCGACGAGAACTTGATTCTCATAGATATAATTCATCCAACAATTGTTTTATAATTTTATTTTTTCTCTGTATATTTAATTTTTTCCGACTTATGGGGTGGGACGACCCTCTTTAAAGATATCGCCCACGGCCTCCAATATTTATTTGCTGTCACTACATATGCTTACTATTTGCATTCCGGAGTTATTTGATTAGTCTCCCTATAAATTTTCCCTTTTAAGTTAGGGGAGAGGTAAACGTCTAAGATCTAATTTCTATATCCTATAAAATTTGAAAAAAATCCTATAAAATCAAAAAGTAATAGTAAGCATCCGGATATTCAGGTTTAAGAAGGTCCTCTTACTCTCACGCGTGTGTTAGAAAAAGTAATTTGTGTTGCATTAATGTTCGGGCTATGACGTTAATCCAATATGTGACGTCATAAGTCATTACGCGCGGTCAATAATTTTGGTTACACTGTGATAAAATTACTGAACTAGTGATATCTTTGATTGGTTTAGTGATAAAAACTAATAACAAATAGTTGGTAATCAATTAAGGACCACTTTTCGTAGTTGGTTTCTAATCAAAATTAGAGATGGTCCTTAGGAACATAATCGACCACTTGATTGTTTTTGTCACTGACTGGTTTGTAATGACGTTTAAGTTGTGAGTGATCAAATTGTTGTTGTTTCTAATTACGAGAAGGATAAAATTCATGATTTTGGAATTATAAATCTTCAATATTTTAAAAACCATCATAAGATAACTCTTTTCGTATTTGGCTTCTTCTCAAACTTAGCGATGGTCCTTAAGAACGAAATGGACCACTTGATTGTTTTTGTCGTTTGTGATGAAGTTTAAACTGTGAGTGAACAAATTGATGTTGTTAAATTACGACAAGGATACAAATTAAGTTAAGAATTTGTATGTTACATTCCGTTCAGACGGAAACCCGATGTATAAACAGTATCAATAGTATCATAGATTCAAAGGTCACAACAAACATTAAAGAAAACATGCATCGACTTATATAAAAATAAAATCGAAGATACAAAGTACCAATATTACATCATCTGAATAAATAAAAGTACAACAAATGTCAACTATGGATCATAAAGAAACTATTCCTAATAAAACAAGTTCTAACGTGCAAATAGACGATCCACATAGTCACAAAACATAACAAACACATACTGCAACCTCAAACCCCTGAAAAGGATGAAAAAAAGACATCAACATAAAGTTGGCGAGATATTCGCTATTTTATATTGAAAACATTAATTTCGAAAGGTTTTGCCCCGTTTGAAAAGATATAAGTCAAATCATAAAATTATTTCTTGATTGAGATACATGCATAGCCTTATATAATAAATACACCCGAGTCTAACGTTAAATAGCAACATTTACCCCCACCTAAGTATGCCAAACTTAGGTTTAGTCATCGAATAATAAACGGTCATAACATCGACTCATAGGGACAAATTACCATCGTCATCCCATATAAGCGATGAAAGTGCGTCAAACACTTATATAGATCTATATATATATGTAACGGTGGCTCAAAAAGAGTTAACAAGCGTGTATACGAGGGTCTAATACTACCACTAAGGTTATATAAGTAAGTTAACACTAATCTAAAGGCATTCATAATCCACAATACATAAACAAGATAAATAGTTAATTCACGCTTTTCATGCCCAAAGTATAAAACAGGAAAAAAGACAACGAATAAACTCACGATAAATCAGCAAATATGGCGTCGGGATGACAAATCAGGAGAAACCACTCCACCGCCTAACTGCCCTAGAATAAAGACATCGTAAAGTCTAAGTACCTCCATAAGTAGTAGAGTTTAGCCTTAATAATTAACGTTATATTACATAGTATATTCAAAAGCGTCTGAAGGAATAAAATTTCGAGTCCAAAAAGACGAGTAGAAGTTAACGATAGAAGATTGAATATTGAAAACTAAAGTTTAGTCGAAGTCAACGATTTCGACAAGGAGTCAAAGTCAACTAAAAGTCAACATTTGAAGACTTTAAACATATTTAAATTATATTTAAATATTTCGATTTATTAAGGTAAAAATACAATTTTGATATAATGTTCACGAAAGTTATAATTTATGATTGCAGTTACGTTCTTGAGTCCAAAAACGTCTATTGGTCAATATATACTATTTTACGTATGATAATATATTTATATATGCTCAAAACATGTATATTTCACATTATAAATCTATTTAGTAACATATTCTAAATAGAATATATATATATATATATATATATATATATATATATATATATATATATATATATATATATATATATATATATATATATATATATATATGTGTGTGTGTGTGTGTGTGTGATAAAATACATTTTATTACGAATCTTTTACCAAAGTTACCAATTATAATAATTAGTCGTAGTGATATATCTATATATATATATATATATATATATATAGAGGTTGGTTCTTGTAAAACAAACTTTAAGGTAAAATAAGTAAAACAATTTAAAAAAATAATTTATAACGTTAGATATTTTGGATTATCGTTCATTTTAACCATATATCAAACTTTAAAAAACGAAGTTTTGTTGTACATCAAAAAATGGGTAGTTTTATCGTTGTGCATCAAATTTGAATATTTACTGCACAAAAAACAATGAATTTGATGCACAGCCCCTAAACGACATATATTTTGATACATATCAAAACTTGTTTTTTAAAGTTTGTTATAATTGAATAAATAAACATAATACAAAAATTACACATATTATAAATTATTTTTTCATATTTTTTACTTAATTTACTTTAAATATTGGTTTATAAGAACCTCCTATATATATATATATATATATATATATATATATATATAAAGAGGTTGGTTCTTCTAAACTAAACCTTAAGATAAAATAATTTAAAAACAATTAAAAATTATTTATAAGGTTTGAATTTTCGTATTATTGTTCATTTTACCCATATTCTAAACTTTTTAAAAGGAAGTTTTATTGTACATAAAAAAATGGGTAGTTTTGTTGTTGTGCATCAAATTTAAATATTTACTGCACCCAAAAACCATGAATTTGATTCACAACCTTTAAACGACATATATTTTGTTGCATATCAAAGCTTGTTTTTTAAAAATTTGTTATAATTAAATAAATAAATATAATACAAAATTATACATATCATAAATTTTTTTATTTATTTTTGTTTACTTATTTTACTTTAAATATTGTTTTATAAGAACCTATTCTATATATATATATATATATATATATATATATATATATATATATATATATATATATATATATATATATATATATATATATATAGGGGGAAGTGAATATGGCGCTGTTACACATGTAAGCTTACATGCGAAACTTATTAAAAACTATGTCGTTTTGTGGTTTAAATGCTTTTCAACGCTTGATTTGTCCTATATTCATCAAGGGAGAGGTGATCCCGAAAATGCAGGGGGTCATTGTTTATTATGAAGAAGTTATAAAAGGTGACTTCGATAGATGCCCAGTGATGACAAAAAAAAACATATATTTTTGAAAGACACGATTAATGAAGAAAAAGATGTGAATAGATAAAAATTTGTAAAGTTAGTTTAATAAATATAATTAAAATTATATAGATTTGAAATTTTTTTAACAAAACGACATCTTTTTTGATGAGTTTTGCATGTAAGCTTACATGTGTAATAGCCCCATATTCACTTTTCCCATATATATATATATATATATATAGTTGGTTTCATTTAAGAACCATGTAATTATTTAGGAACCAAAGGAACCATTTTTAGGCCCATGGATCATGTTTTAAACAAAGTTTAATTATGTAGGGGAATTTAATGGAAACAAGGGTATAATGGACATTTAACCTAATAATAAATCAGACCGAATCTAATCTAATTCCCCCAAATGTCAAGACACATCTTCATCTTCTCCAAAATCAAGTTCATGTTCATCTTTTTCCCCTAAATTCTTTCAACAAACTCGATTTTTCTTCATAATCTTCAAGTTTTTAGTATTAAATCATATATATCTTAATATCGTTATTAATGCGAATACCTGAGCATAATTTGTTGCAGGTTTTTTGGAAAACAATACTGGATGAAATGAATATATCGTCTTCTGTGCCTCCAAAACGTATTTTAGTTGATGACCTATCTGAAGAAAGCCAGTTGTTGTATCCTGGAGGTCAATGGCTTCCTGGTGCGTATGTAAATCCAGCTCGAAATTGAATAAGTTTGAATAACAAAAGAGGTTTAAATGATATAGCAGTGGTATGGCGTGATGAAGGGGAAGATGAAATGTCAGTTAATAAAATGACGTTTGAGAAATTGCGTTCAGAGGTTTGGTATGCTAATTTCATTTGTTAAATCTATGTTGTACTTTGCTAAATTTAATTTGTATTAAATATTACGTATCGTGGTTATTCAGAATCATTTTCAATAAATTGTACATTAGAGGTGACACGATGGGCGGGTCAGGTACCGCCTTCAGGCTGAAACATTTAATTTAAAACTCGCAGTCTGTTGAATTATGACTGTTTTTTGCTACTTCTAGCTACTGTATAGTGTATAAATACACTAGTGTATAACTATACATTAGTGAATATAGTGTATACACTAGTGTATAGTGTATAAATACACTAGTGTATAACTATACATTAGTGAATATAGTGTATACACTAGTGTATAGTGTTTAAAAAAAAGTTTAACATTCTTTTAAACACATGCTTATAACTATACGATGTATTCAATAGAGAATACATCATATACATTAGTGAATATAGTGTATACACTAGTGTATAAATACACTACTGTATAGTGTATAAATACACTAGTGTATAACTATACATTAGTGAATATAGTGTATACACTAGTGTATAAATACACTACTGTATAGTGTATAAATACACTAGTGTATAACTATACATTAGTGAATATAGTGTATACACTAGTGTATAGTATATAAATACACTAGTGTATAACTATACATTAGTGAATATAGTGTATACACTAGTGTACAGTGTATAAATACACTAGTGTATAACTATACATTAGTGAATATAGTGTATACACTAGTGTATAGTGTATAAATACACTAGTGTATAATTATACATTAGTGAATATAGTGTATACACTAGTGTATAGTGTTTAAAAAAAAGTTTAACATTCTTTTAAACACATGCTTATAACTATACGATGTATACAATAGAGAATACATCGTATACATTAGTGAATATAGTGTATACACTAGTGTATAAATACACTGTTGTATAGTGTATAAATACACTAGTGTATAACTATACATTAGTGAATATAGTGTATACACTAGTGTATAAATACACTAGTGTATAACTATACATTAGTGAATATAGTGTATACACTAGTGTATAGTGTATAAATACACTAGTGTATAACTATACATTAGTGAATATAGTGTATACACTAGTGTATAGTGTTTAAAAAAAAAGTTTAACATTCTTTTAAACACATGCTTATAACTATACGATGTATAGAATAGAGAATACATCGTATACATTAGTGAATATAGTGTATACACTAGTGTATAAATACACTACTGTATAGTGTATAAATACACTAGTGTATAACTATACATTAGTGAATATAGTGTATACATTTACTAGTGTATACAACTGATTTTCTGGAAAACACTTATGCTGATTTTTTCATATTAATATCAAAGTACATTTTCTATTCAGATCAAAACACTAACATAAATTCATAATTGATCTAATGGTGATTAAATGGTTGAATAAATTACAAAATTGTCACCTTGTAATTAATTACAAAATTGCCACCTTGTAATTAATTCATAAATGATCTAATGGTGATTAAATGGTTGAATAAATTACAAAATTGCCACCTTGTAATTAATTACAAAATTGCCACCTTGTAATTAATTTGGCCCTCAAGTTTGAATAAATTACAAAATTGGCACCTTGTAATTAATTTTTGATCTAAATGATCTAATGGTGATTAAATGGTTCCTAATGGTTCGTAAATAATTAATGGTTCCTAAATAAACCCACCTATATATATATATATATATATATATATATGTTTACGACGAATAATACGAGTGGAGATGAAAGTGTGGATGTGATGTTGCCTAAGGAAGCTGTGAATCTTGTAAGCAATATATGTTAACGTTATATGGTTATTTTATCGGACAAAGAGTTGCATTCCCAGTTGTCCAAGACTATGTTATGAACGTATGGAAGAAGTATGGCATACAGAAAATGATGATGAATGTGAAGGGCTTCTTTTTCTTTAAGTTTAATAACGAGGAGGGATTGCAAAACGTGTTGCAGAATGGTCCATGGATGGTGAGTAAAAACCCTATTTTCCTAAACATGTGGACGCCAAATGTATCAGTATTAAAGGAAGTTCACTCTCAGGTCCCCGTCTGGGTGAAATTGCATGATATTCCATTTGCTGGTTTTACGGAAGATGGTTTAAGTACAATTGAGACAAAGATTGGTAGGCCTATGATGTTGGATTCCTTTAAGAGTACTATGTGTGTTGAAGCATGGGGGCGTCCGAACTTTGCGCGTGCTATGGTAGAGGTAAGTGCTGAAGCACCATTGAAAGAAAATTTGGTTATTGCTGTTCCGAAACTTGAAAATGAAGGTTTTATAAAGCACACGGTAAGAGTTGAATATGAATTGAGGCCGAGTAGATGTGAGGGATGTAAGGTATTTGGTCATAAAAGTGAGGATTGTCCACATAAACCTAAACAGATGCCTAAGGTGGATCCTCAACCAAAGACGAATGTGGATAGTGAAGGTTTTGAGGTTCCTAAGAGGAAGAACCAGGTTAAAGGTGTTGTCATAGGTAAACCTAAGGTTTACAATACGACTCAGAGTTCTAAAGGTTTTAAAGTTGATAATGGTACCACGCGTATGTACTATAAACAGGTGTCGAAGAGTACTAACGGGAATTCTAGCAAAACTGAGGATCGGAGGGACATGTTTACTCATAACCCTTTCGCTGATTTAGCAAATCTGGATGAGCAAGAGAGTTCGATTAATTTGAAGGAGCCAGAGATGTCGGCCAGTAGTGATACATGGGAGGTGAAATCGAGTGAGAAAGAAGACAGTGATGTCGAGGAGGGTATAGACAATAAGCCAACTTGTGCAACCTATGGGACGAATAAATACACATGTTTTTATACAGGGGCAAGCACTCCTTCTCATGTTGTGTCCGATGTTTAGTATTGCTTCCTGGAATATACGGGGTTTGAACCAGTTCCCGAAACAAAATGAGGTTCAAGAGACATTTCGTTCTAATAATATTCATATTTGTGCTATTTTAGAATCACATGTTGCTAATGTGAAACTAAATAGTATTTGCATGAAGGTGATTGGGAGATGGGACTGGGCGTCGAATAATAGTAAATGTGATAAAGGTACGCGTATCATAATTGGGTGGGATCCAGGTATTGTTGAATTGATGGTTCTTTCATACACGAATCAGGTAATTCATACGCAAATCAAAGTTATCGCTAGTAATCAGGTGATTTTTTGCTCGTTTGTGTATGCGGCTAACCAACCAGAGGATAGGCGTTTGTGAACTTGCGTATCCATAATCGATTTACAGCTTATAAACATTGGGTAGTAATGGGTGATTTTAATGTAGCATTGCAGCTTGCGGATTCGTCGGTTGGTGTATCGGGGTTTACGATGGCTATGAACGAGTTTACGGAATGCATTGAAGCTATTAATATTGAGGATATAAATAGAACGGGAATGCAATTTACTTGGAATCAAAGACCTAATTCTAATTCGGGTATTTTCAAAAAAATTGATCATGTTATGGGTGATGAGGAGTTTCTGGCTCAGTTCAATAGAGCTTATGCGGACTTTCGTCCGTATGGGATTTCTGATCATTCTCCTGCTATTCTCAAAATTCCGGTAATGTTTAAATATAAAGCTAAAAGATTTAAGTTTGCGAATTTTATTAGAGAGAAGGATGGATTTGAGCACGAGGTTTGTCGAGGTTGGAGTACTCTAGTTACGGGATTTAAAATGTTTCAAGTATCTCGGAAGCTTAAATGTCTAAAGCCGCTGATGCGTAAACTTATGTGGAATAAAAGGAATCTTCATAAAAGAGTAGGTATTCTTCGTAAAGAGTTAGAGGCTGTTCAGTTGGAGCTTGATCGTGATACTTCTAATGAACAGTTGAGGGAGGAAGAGAGTATTTATCTTACGGAATTCAAAACTGCCATTTATGAAGAAGAGAAATTTTTAAGACAAAAAGCGAAGGTTGATTGGTTGCGAGATGGGGAACGTAACACTAAATTTTTCCATAGAGTTATTAAAGGCAAAAAACATCGCAGTAGAATCAAATCGGTTATTGATAATCAAAATGAACAGCTTACAGGTGATGCTGTTCCGGCTGCTATTGTTGCTCATTATCGAGCGTTTCTAGGCACGGACCACGGGGAATCTGAGTTTTTGCAACCTGAGGGGCTGTTTTCTCGAGTCCTATCGGTTGGGCAGGCAGAAAAGGGTAACGACGGAGGAAATAAAGGGATCGATGTTTCATATTGGCGAAGACAAAGCTCCGGGTCCGGATGGATACACGTCTGCTTTTTTCAAAGCATCGTGGCACATTGTTGGTCGTGATGTTGTTGATGCAATAACGGAGTTTTTTGTTAATGGGAAGCTGTTAAGTGAATGGAATAACACCATTATTTCGTTGATTCCGAAGATTGATTCGCCGTCAACGATCACCGATTATAGGCCCATTTCGTGTTGCAATGTTATTTACAAGTGTATTAGTAAAATTATTGCTGATCGACTTAAGGGTGGTCTAAAGGATGTGGTGAACCCAAATCAATCCGCTTTTGCTCCTGGTCGGCAAATATCGGATAATATTCTTCTTACTCAGGAACTAATGAAAAATTATCACATAGATCGCGGGATTCCACGTTGTGCTTTTAAAGTGGATATTCAAAAAGCGTACGATACAGTTGATTGGAATTTTTTCAGATGTATTCTTGCTCAGTGTGGTATTCACAAGGTTTTCGTTGACTGGGTAATGATATGTGTGACTCAAGCGGCGTATTCTATCAACATAAATGGTGAGTTGTATGGTTTCTTTAAAGGTAAACGGGGCCTCCGTCAAGGGGATCCTATTTCCCCTTACTTATTTACGCTTGTTATGGAGGTATTATCGCTTATTTTGGCTCGAAATGTGGGTAATAGTCATGAGTTCAAGTTTCATCCTAATTGTGAAAAGTTGAAAATATTAAATCTATGTTTCACGGATGATCTCATAATGTTTGCTCATGGTGATGCCTATTCAGCTGGTGTTTTAATGAATTCGCTTGAGGAATTTAAAAGGGTTTCGGGTCTTGCGCCAAGTATTGCAAAAAGTACGGTATTTTTTGCTAATGTTAGTCAAGCTGTCCAACAACAAATAATGAATATTATGCCTTTTGCCAAAGGTAAGCTTCCGGTTCGTTATCTAGGTGTTCCTTTACTGTCTTCTGGGCTTGTTTATAAGAATTTTCAGTTGTTAGTTGAGCATGTTAAGAACAGGGTGGGAGATTGGAGGAATAAAGGGTTATCGTTTGCAGGTAGACTTCAGTTGATTAATTCGGTGCTATCTTCTATGCATATTTTTTGGTCTTCTATTTTTGTTCTTACAGAGTCTATTAATTCGGAGATTGAGAAAACGTTGAGGGTTTTTTGTGGTGTAACGGGGTTATGCGTAAAGGTAAATCTAAGGTTGCTTGGCAGGAGGTGTGTCTCCCAAAACAGGAGGGTGGTCTAGGTATAAAGAATCTAGCTACTTGGAATATCGCTCTCATGACGACCCATATGTGGAATATTCTTATTAATAAAGAGTCTTTATGGGTTAAATGGGTCCATGTGTATCGATTAAAAGGTAAGAGTATTTGGGAAGTGAACATTACGGCTAATGCTAGTTGGGGATGGAGGAAAATTCTGAATATCCGTCCAACTGTTAGACAATTTATTTACTCAAAGCTGGGGGATGGTAAAACGACGTCATCATGGTTCGATAGATGGTTTTATGGTGACCCGTTACACCTTAGTGTTTCGTGTCATGACATTGCGCGGGCAGGGTTTGATATGCAGAATAAAGTGTCGGATATAGTTGACGGTCAGGGGTGGAAATGGCCGCCAAAGTGGTTAACTAAATATCTGGCGCTTGGGCAAATCCCTATTCCGAGACTGGTTAACAGGAGGGATAGTTTAGTTTGGCAGGTTAATGGAGTGGATCAACAATTTTCTGTTAGTGCGGTGTGGAATGCTATACGTGAACGGGATATTTAGAAACCATGGTACAGTTTGGTTTGGTTTTTGCATGCCGTGTCGCGCCACTCATTTATAGTATGGCTTATTATGGGGGGCAAGTTGAAGACTCAGGACAAATTGAAAGATTGGGAGAAAAATGTGACAACCGCAAATTTTGAGGTACTAATTCCGAGTTTAACTTTTATTATTCTTCGTTATTTCATTTTGACCCATTTTACTATTTCGATATTTCGATTTATTGCATTCGCGTTGTGTCGGATCACGTATATTAACCTTTGTTTAAGTCCTTTGTGACTAAAACGTTTATTTAACTAAGTGCCTAACAATTATAAGTATTCTCGTAGGTTAATATTGGAATTTTAAAGCCTTAGTCTTTTCGAGAAAGTTACGTTTAAAATGTTACAAAATCTACCCTCAAACTAAAAATCTTTTACAAGGTTAGTCGTTTAACGGAAACTAACGGAATCTGTTACAAATTCGGTCCTTTTAACGGACAAAAGTAACTTGGCTGAAAATGCTATAGAATGCGGCGCATAAGCTTACAATGCGGCGCATTCCTGGGTTTTCCAGACCAAGACAAAAATCGTTGTGTTGATTTATTGGAACCCCAACTCACATGCAACCATGTGATTTCTGCCCAAAACTTGCTCTAATTGGTATGGATGAGTAAATTGTGGATCCTTGACCATTTCAACTCATCTCTCATTCCAATTTTGATCCTTAAACCAATTTCAACCCATTTGGTCAAACTTTGTGTCTCTCTCTAGAACTCAAACTCTCTCTAATTCCTTTCATTTCCAGGAACTTTTAGAGAGACAAATCACATTCCAAAGTGATATTTGAGTAGAGAAAGACCATTTGAAGACTTCATTTGGATTCCTACATCTTCCGGTAAGTGTTTTTCACCGAAAAACTCATCTTTGACTTTTCTAATTTCCTTCTTTAACTCAAAGAGTATACTAATCAAAACTCTTATATTTTTGCAAGGAATTTAACCATCAAGGTTTCCAATCTCCGACTTATTCTTGAGTTGGAAGTTTCGAGCTTTGAAAATTCGGTAAGAACGACCCGTTACAACCATTTTCTTTAAATCCGTTCTTCTTGAAATCCTATCTCTAACACTCTACCTTGTTTATGGTTTGGAGCTCTTTTCACCACGTTCTCCTTGGAAACTTTCTGGCTTGTTCTTGAAATTTAAGATTTCTCATTTTGGTGAAATTGGTAAGTAAATTCTTTATAAGCGTTTTCTCTCATTTTCCTCTTTAAAAATCATATTCTAACGTTCTCATTTTTCTCTTCATGTTTGGAGCTTAATATTCTCCACCTTCACTTCAAAGTCTTTTCCGGCAAGCATCTCGTGCATAACTTGCCATTTTAAAGGCTTTCCGGTAAAATTACACTTTTACCCTTCTTTATGTTTCTCTTTTAAATCTTCATTTTCTCACCTTAACTATCTTAAAAACTTGTTAATATGAATAAAATGACTAATATGACTAAATATCTAAAAGTTGCTATAAAACTTAATAACCTTACCATGTTAATAGGTTATTAGAAAACTTAACCGAAAACGTTATTATTAACATATATAAAACCGGATAATGACATATAGGTTTATTAGTAAATTCTTTATCGAAAATGTTCCAACACTTTCTTGAATATTAGTGGACTCGTAAAAATCTAAGTATTTTATACCTATTATATATTATAAACGAACTTAACGAGTTATAACAAAAATCTTGTAAAACCTTGTAAAAATAAGTATATGTATGAATATGTCTATTTTATATAAATTACTTATGAGTTATTTGACTAAGTGACTCTAATTAACAATCTGTAACTATTCACTTAAGAATTAAACCAACTAACCGGTACTAAAACGATTTATATCAAAAACTGAAAATCGGAAACCTGAGCCCTGAATGCGCCGCATAGGACCTCCTATGCGCCGCATTCCAGGGTGTTACAGGCCCGGTTCGTCGTTTTGCGTAGTTTGGACGATTTTAAGTATATGCAAACCTATTTTTAGTATACGTAAAGTATTATACACTAATAAACATATGTTTTGGACTCAAAATATAAACGCAATCTTCAACAACATATTATTTACTATCACATACTTTAAAACGTCCTTTTATCGTCAAATCTGTTAATTCTCCGAAAACGATCAAATCTTCGATTTTAAACCTAATCTTCTAAACAAACTTTTATGAAACTGATTTCTAAACATATTTTACTCAAATATTCAAATTATATCTTTAAAAATATTCAAATGAGTCAAAGGTTGACTTTCGTTGACTTTTGACTTTCTTTCAAAACGGTTGACTTTCGTTGACTTTGACCAAGTCAACTATCTGAGATATTGACTTTGGTTAACTTTGACCTTAGTTGACTTAAACTTGGTTGACTTTGACAAAGGTTCACTTTGACTTCGGTTGACTTTGACTTTGGTTGACTTTGACTAAATTTAATACTCCTTTCAATAGATGTTCCTGGTAGTCACTTTAGGATCGGAATATCATTCCTATCTAATTGTATTTATAAACTCAAATAATCGATATTTGTAGAAGTCATTATCGACTCGAAGTATCAAATACTTTTTATTCGTCATCTCGCTACGACTTATCGACGGTGAATTCGACGACTTTAAAGTTAAATACTATCCTTTATCTAAACGCTACTAAAATCTAATGTTTAACACAACGTAAATTAATACGAGGCTAAACCTATTACATTAGAGATACTTAGACCTTTTATGTCTTATGCTAGGGCACTTAGGCGGTGGATCTTATTCCGCTTTATTTTGAGTATCCGACACTCATACGCTTTATTCCGCTTTACGCTACTTGTGAGTTATTCGATGTACCGCTTTAAAAGTTTTTACTTCGGGCATGATTAGCGTAACTAAATTTTATATCTTGTTTATGCAAATTATATTATGATGCCTTAGTAATATCGTGTTACCTTACTTACTTATATGGCCTTGGTGGTAGTATAAGGCCTCGTTTACACACCTGTCAACTCTCATTGAGCCAATGGTTATATATATATATATATATATATATATATATATATATATATATATATATATATATATATATATATATATATATATATATATATATATACATATATATATATATATATATATATATATATATATATATATATATATATATATATATATATATATATATATATATATATATATATATATATATATATATAGATCTATTTGGGTTTAACAAACCCTCATCGCCGTATTGGGATTTTGTCGGTGTGCGGTCCTTGCGGACGGATGTTATTACCATACTATTATTTCATGACTAAACTTAGCTTAACACACTAAGGGGGTTGTTGCCTTTAATTGTTTAGGTTCAGGTGTTTTATTCTAGGCTAAGGATTGTTCATATTTCTATTTGCTATTTAAATCAAGATATATGTTTATTACTAATGATTTATTAAACCTTTACTAAATTTTGGGTCAAAAGTTTTTAAAATTACTATTCTTCCTAACTTTACGAATAACCCACCAACATTGTGTTGACGTCGTTTTTAATGCTATTTCAGGGATTTGAGGTTACTTGATGATGCTTTTATATGACTACGTGGATCTTGCTTGGGAACTTGTTTTGTTATGTACTAGTTCTATTAGGATCCGTATGTCGATTATGTATTCGTACTATTTCCGAATTCTTGTACTTTGTAACTTTGTAACTCAATAACTTATATTTAATTCGATGTTACCCTTTTGTTATTTATTTTGTTCTAACCTATGTCTCTGAATATACTAATACTGTACACATCGGGTTTCCGCCTGAGCGGGGTGTGACAAAAATTACTCAAATTACATTACTTTGTTCCTTATGTTTGCAGGTAATGGACTCGCACCAATATTTATTTTTTGAGTGCCAGTTTTCTTCAGAGGTTTGGAAGACGATGAGGAGTATGGCTAAGCTGGATGAATCCCCCCATTATGGCAAAATATTATTTCATTACTAATTCCATTACTTCATAGAAATATTGCATGGAATATTGTTGGAAAGGTTATTCTAGGAGCGGCAACTTATTTTATATGGCAAGAACGTAACATCTTAGTATATAAGAAAGGGGCTAGGTCACCGGATCAGGTTGCGCAGCTGGTAATTTCAAAAGTTCGTATGAAGATCTCTTTGTTGCGGTTCAAGAATTGTGCTCGGGAGGATGAGATCAGGAGAATGTGGTCGATTGGTTCAAAGGGAGTGGGTTAACTCTCGTTTTGAAGTGGTTTTGATGTTAGGCTCGTATTTAGACTAGGGCGACAAAGGGCGTTAGTCAAAGTTTTCTTTTTTATGTTTTGCTTGAGTATTGTCTCAAGTTTGGTCCTGGACGTTGTCCCAATATCTGTTTAACAGATATTTTATTTTATTTATAAAAGTCCGCCAGGGTTTTACCTTTTTACCCAAATATATATATATATATATATATTATGTCAAATTTCATACTATTTGTAAAATTTTTAGTACTTATAAATATATAAGTACACATATGTTAAATATGTAAACTTTACGTAGTAATTAGTTATATACTATTTAAAGTCTAAGGGACATTTTTATATACCTTACTTATAGTTTATTGTTTTATAAATATATTTTCATATTTTTACGTTATTATTTTTTAATAACTTATAATATTAAACGTTATGTATATTAGTTAATAAATAATGTTTTCATCCATACATATATATATATATATATATATATATATATATATATATATATATATATATATATATATATATATATATATATATATAAGGTAAAACAAGTAAAAAAAATTAAAAAATAATTTATAACGTTAGATATTTTGGATTATCGTTCATTTTAACCATATATCAAACTTTAAAAAACGAAGTTTTGTTGTACATCAAAAAATGGGTAGTTTTATCGTTGTGCATCAAATTTGAATATTTACTCTACAAAAACAATGAATTTGATGCACAACCCCTAAACGACATATATTTTGATGCATATCAAAACTTGCTTTTTTAAAGTGTTATAATTGAATAAATAAACATAATACAAAATTACACATATTATAAATTATTTTTTCATATTTTTTTACTTAATTTACTTTAAATATTGGTTTATAAGAACCTCCTCCTTTATATATATATATATATATATATATATATATATATATATATATATATATATATATATATATATATATATATATATATATATATGATAAATGATCTATTAAGACACATAATTTTCTAAAGAACAAAACACACAATCTTGGCCATTCATCCCAATTTAATTTAATTGGTAAGATTAAAACCAAAACCCATTTTTTTTAAATTAATTCATCTCACAAAACGTTAATCGTTAGACGAAACAAATTACACCGTTGCGACCGTCTCGTTTTTATCTTCAATTAGACCAGTGGTGTTATATACTTTCGAAGATTTTTTTTGTGGGTATTGAAATTGTAACGATAATATCACATATGATATTAGCACCAATTCGTAAAACTTTATAAAAGAGAATTACTATAAAAGGTATAAATAAACCGAAATTTACAAAAAATGTCGAATTTTGACGATTTTTTTTCCTTCATTTTTTTGATAAAAATGTGATAGTACGCATATCAAATGTGATAGTTGCATATCACATGTGATAGTATTGTATATCATATGTGACAATTTTTGTGTTCATTTTTCTTGACATAAATGTGATAGTATGCATATCATTTGTTATCATAAGTGATAGTACGCATATTACATGTGATTGTATTGTATATCATATGTGATTTTATTATGTATATAAAATTTTGAAAACTTATAGGGCAATAAACACATGATTTCAACTTTAATTGTTCGTTTTAAACACAAAAATATCATATTTGGTATAATCTATATAGACAAGAAAAAAAATCAAAAATTGACGATTTTTTATTTTACCGTTTGCGGAAAAATGTTGATATTTGTAAGGTACAATCACATATGATTTGAACACTAAATATGAATTTCAAAACATATATTTGTTATATTATATACATTTAACTAGAATCAAAAAGAAAAACTAAAAAAAATATGTCAAACTATTAAAATTACATGTGATCAAATCGTAATTTTATAATATAAAATTTCAAAACCAACCAAAAAACCCGGCAAAAAGTTTCGTCAAAAGTAATGCTCGTTACAATGGTGTAATTCATTCGTTTAATACATTTACGGTTTTTGAGATATTTAATTTTTAAATTGTGACAATCCGTCTTTTTGAGGTATTTTTCATTACCGATATTTATTCTTTTATTCGCAATTATTTTGACCATTGCATTTCCCTTTATATTTACTCACGTTTTGTATATTTGAGTCGGGCTTTATATGTTTTATTACTTCGTCTCTCGAGACGTAAGCTTTATAATCGTCTAAGTGTCGAATAGTTAGTATTCGCGTGTTTTTAAAGTAGGGTGTTTGCGCCGTAATCGTCGGTTAAGAAAATTATATTTCAAAATCTCATGACAAAGTTAGTCCTCTAACTTAATCTATTACAAAGTTAGTCCTTTAACGGAGAACTAACGGAATCTGTTACAAATCCAATCCTTTAACGGCGAGTTAACGAAAATTTCCACTTTTGTGTGACAACCGTCAAAAATTCAGGTACTTGTTCAATTATTATATCTGTTCGAAACGTTAGTTACTCTTTTTATCTCGTTCGCTCTATCTTAGTTCGTAACTTTTGAGTCTATACTTTGTCGGAACCAGTGTCGAAATAACTTTCGGAATCAAATTATAAGTCCTAATACCAAGAAAACACCCATTGAACTTTCCTAAGTTCATAACTTATCATAATTAAGAACTTGTAATTAACAAAAAGGTCCAACGAAGCAATAACGTAAAAACGAAAAATTTGAAAAAGGCTGAAATTTGCCCGGTGCGCCGCACCTAGTGATGAGGTGCGCAGCACCTCACGCCAGAATTCAAAAATTTTACAACTTTAGTCCCTGCCTCGTTTTTACACATCCACCACCCAATTTGACCAATCACAAACGTCTTGAACCACTCAATACTGAC
>CAJVGC010000564.1:0-23909 GCA_910822075.1 Senecio squalidus | reverse complement strand
TTATCGGGGACACCTCCCCGATAAGCTTTAGGCGTTTGTTTCGGTGACAGAATTCAAGTTAGAGGACGATCTCGAAGATTTCTCGCATTAAAAGCTCAGGAGATTTTTTACTTTAACAATACTCACATTTAGCCTATCATATATCACATATCACATATCTATAATCTATAATATATACTAAAATAGATGAATTAAAGTCACATGTCGAAACGTTCATTGTTAGATGAGTTTCAAGATTAATTTTAAACACTTAGATTAAAATGATGATATATGACATAATTATTTATAGTTTTCGTTTTAAACCTTCAATTTTTGTTATAATTTTTATTATTTTAACTTTAATATATATATATATATATATATATATATATATTAATGAAATTGGCTTCACAACATTATTTTAAATCTAAAATATATTGGTCATATATTATTTATTTATTTTTATTAATATTATTTATTAAACTTCGCTTTTAACATAACACTTTTCTATTTGATTTTTACTTTCTAATAAAATAAAATTATATAATTATGAATAAAATACATATTTAAAATTTCGAAATGAATTACAAAAAAACTGTTGTATAAAATCTTTTCTATTTTCTTATTGAACACTAAATTTCTAACATATGCATATTATTAGCTATATTTTATGTTTTTATATCTTTATTTAAACAATACCAACTAACTTTACTTTATTTGTTAACTCATATCAATACGAATCATATGTGAAGTTGAAGTCAACCTCATACGTATACATTATTACCTTTTTCATTCTTTAACTAGTACCAATACGAACTTTAAGGTGGGTTAAAGTTAACCACATGAGTATAAACGAAACTACATATGCTTTAATACATATTTAAATAAAATTATATATTATTATTGCATTATAAATATTTAATAGAGTTTTTTATGTATATAAATTTAAAGGTGAAACTGAAACATGTACATATATATAAAGGAAACGACAAATATTTGGAATTACAATTCATATTATCATAAATTGTCAATAACACACAATGTTTTCTCGGTTTCTATATATTATATTTATATTTTTCTCAATTGATATCTCCGCATATTGGCAGAAAATAAACTAGTTCTTAGATACAATAGCAAGAAAACAAAAATTTAATCAAAAAACAATTTTTTATTGCTTACTTCAAGTTATTTCTAGATTATATTCTTGCTAATAGGGCACCTATTTTAGATTAAATATAAGCGAATAAGTGTATCAAGAATAAGGATCAAGGATTTTGGTGAAGGCTTACATTAAAAGGATAAAATAAAATTGTTGATAAAAAGCTACAATAAATTAATACTCTAATAATGTTGGTGTTTAATTCGCGATAAAATTTAATTAAGATAGTGAAATTTATGTTAAAAAAATAATAAAATATATAAACATGAAGTAGAAGCTAAGTAACAATTATGTAAGGCAAAGCCAGCGAGTTTGTATTATTTTTGATAATAATAATAATAATAATAATAATAATAATAATTGAGTGAAATGAAAGAATATATTTGATTTGATACGAGAATAAATGAAAACATGTACCCAACGGGTGAGATTAGGGGTATGTGTGATGCGGGGGTTTGGATTTGAAAGATATCATTGGTGATTCAACTTGGGCAAACACTATGCAACTTGTGCCTTATTTTTATATGTATCTATGTATTTATCCATTATAAACGTTGAGCTAAAACAAACATCATAACTTTGGGTCTTTCTTAAATTGATTCAATTGTAAAATAAAATATCACGACGTACGTATATAGGGAACCGTCGCTTCAAATGTGTCATTGTTGAATACCGGCCTCTAGAATGAGAGGAGATAGTAAAGTAGATATCAGTCGTAAAAGAAGACCGTAAAACATCACCTGTTTGTTTATGTCTTAAGATATATAGATCGCAAACACTAGGGATATTTAGGTATCGGACTCTCTATTAGCTAGCTAATACCTTAGTCTGCTAACGCTAACACAAAGGCCAAAAGAGAGTTATTAAAGTTTCTTATCAAAATTTGGTTATTTTGTATATAATTAAGAATGGTTTATATACTTATACATGAATGGTTTTTGATATACCTAGTTCCCGGACTCGACATCACCATGCTCTCTTCAATTTTTCGATAGGGTCGATCAAGTGCGGCCAGTTGGCCACCCTCCCGCTAAAATGGACAACATGGTTTACCAAAAAGTAAAATTAACAAAAATCTTATAACGAATTATTATAATAGACAACTGTTTTAACGTACATGATAGTGTATCATGTGGAAGGAGATAAGTGAATGAACGGCTAAAATACAATTAATAATTATGTGGAAGGATGTATATATATATCGTGATGAATAGTAGCTATCATGGACGACTAGTTCTCAATCAATAACGACGACTTTAGTGGTTGGTTAGTATTATGAATGACCTCACAATTTGAATTGGCCCACCTACCTCAAACCAAAAATAATGTTATTGTGTTTTTTTTTTCTTTTGTTAAATGTGACATGTCGGATTTTAGTTTTCGATTATTAAATACTAAAGATTTAAGTCTACTCTTATACATGTTTGGATGATGTATGAGGTGTTAGATTAATTGAGCTGGAGTTTGAGTTTTTATATCGAGTTGAAAATACGTATGTTTCAGAACATAATAGAGCAGAAAGTTTATGAAGTTTGGATTTCGTTTTATCAACTTGATTGTTTCTTAAAATTTAATAGATTATATATTCGGTGTGCTAGTAAATGGTAAATAGAAAAGACAATGAAGGTGACTTTGGGGATCTAATAGAAAACACGATTGGGAAAGAGTTTCAAATCCTTCCTTCTTGCATAAAAACAAATCGTTTTGTTTTTTAGACTAACTTTAATCGGAGAGACCAATTTTTTCCCATTTTGGCTCCCTTAGCGATTTGGCCCTTCTGTTGTCTAAATTTAAGTTGGCCATTTTGTTGCCGTGATTAAGACCATTGTTCTCCAATAACAAAGCCTGCCTAGTTTTCGATTAGTCCATCACACCTCATCCTCCATCATTGGTTAGCTCCTACGAGTCCACCGTGCTTCTATCTTCACCTTCATTTATTTTTTCTGTTTTTGGCTATTTGAGTTTATCATCATATTTTTCCTCTAATATGTTAAATGGATACATTATTTCGATCATTTAATGACAATAATTAATATATAATAATAGAGAAAACATATCAATGTTATTAAATGATAGAAACATATAGCTAGTTGACACATATATTGTAGAAAACTTGTTTAATAGAGAATATATTAAAAAGATGCTCCATGAGTAAAAAGAAATAAATAATCTAATTTACTTGAAAGGATATTATAGATTTAAGACCTAGCTAAAAAGATAATGTTTTACTTTTTTTGGGAATATTAAACAAATATAAATCTTTTAATGACAAAATGAGCATTATTTAAAAGAAAGAAAAAAAACTTAAACTTCTAACCTATTAGCATAATAAACACAAAATCACATTAATTCCATGCACATATTATATTGTTTCAAACTAGATCAAATGTATCTAGCCGTTTATTAAACAAAAAAGAATCTCACAAATTCATTAATTTCTACATATAAAACTATAAGTCATTGATAAGGTAAGTTTTAATACATGTCTAACACAACTAAATTCTTGATTGAACAATAATAAAGAACCTAAATATAACATGATAATAAATTCATTAGGTATAGAATGAAACTTTCATTGATGATGAACCATGTTATATAGATCCATGAAAAAAAATCACCATAGGGAGATCCATTCTAGAGTAACAAACGACTCGAAACAAGACTTCCCGAAAAAAGAAAACGCCGCCCGGTGAACCAAAGTTCTTCGGCTTTTGAAGGGTCGTTTGGGTCTATTTTTCATGTGGTGTTTCCTTAGCCCCGTGTGTCACAAAACCGTAACCTTATAATAAGGTTACGGAAAAAAAGGAATAAATTTAAACACGAGATGGGGAATTACACATTGTATTTGTTATTTTTGCTTCTGTTTCTTTGCTCTTCTTCGGGTCTTCTTGAATTTCAAGTGCTTGTGATCACAATCAATAGCTTTTTCACGAAAAATCGCTCAATTAAGTCCATTTTCGGATCAAAAAGTGCAATATTTTTAAAGCACTTCTTTTTCTTCAATTATCTTCCTATATACAACAAGTCAAGGTGCTTTAAGCCTTTAATCAAACAGTTATCCCATCCAATTTGTATGGAGGAGTTGACTCGAGTCGGGTAACTAGTAAATCAAGTGCTTCTTTCATCCAACCGTATTGGCAAGATTCTTTAGCAAAAGATGCACTCACCTAAAAACAATAATTCAAATATTGATAAGTTCGGGAAAAACTTATAATTCAATTCATAAGTATTTGAATCTTTTCGCATTTTAAAACGTACCCAATGTCTTTGGCGTATGGCTTTTTCGGGCCATTGATCAAGTTGCTTGTTCACAAGTAAAGGAAACATATGTCCTTCATAAAATGCATCATTGCCTTTGCTCTTGAAACACCATTTGCCCAATTCATTCTAAAACAAATTCAATACAAACGATTAATATCTTGTACACATTTTTAACTACTTTGATACATTTGTTTCAATAAGAAATTAACTAACCTCAACGGTCCCGGTTACACCGGCTTCTTCGATTGTTTCTCTTAAGGCAGCATCATGAATTTCTTCATCTAATTCCCAACCACCCTGTTAAACAATTAACCATATGTTAATAAAAAATAAATTGAAATCAAATTTTATGTAACATTTTAAAATAAAAAGCGAAATTATTTATACCTTAGGAAACAACATTCCTTTGCCTTTTCTTTGAGCACTTATCACAAGAACCTCAAATGTATCTTCTATATTGTCCCCGGATAGCTTAATTCCACTTTTAAATCTATAAGGTATGCATCTACACAACATACATAATAACAAATATTAGACAAAAGAAATCAAACGGTTTATAGTCTGACGGTATATAAATTGACCATCAAACTTAAGATTATGAGTTCAAATCTCGTATAGAACAAACGCATGAATATTTTGTGACGTTTGAACACATGAATTAAAATTGGTGAATTCAAGGAACATTAACATACCCAACAACAATTCTTTGATTGCCGGTGTAACGTTGCAATTGTCGGCCGGTACGAGCTACAATCATGCCTACCATTTTTTATATATTTTGTGATGAAATTAGTGTTTTTTAGAATAGAGAAAAGATTGAAATAAAAACTGAAGACAGAGAAGAAAAAAGTGAAATATAAATCTCTGTTTGAATGTTTTATAAAGCACAAAAACAAGATCTGTTAAGTTTGAGGTTGTGGGAAGGAAAGAGCCGGAAGAACACATATATAGATCAACATTTATGGTGGGCCATATCTTGTCAGGGGTATAATCGGAAAATTCGCCGAAAATAGCAAAAACAAATAAAGCCGATGAGTGCAGGCTGAGTAAGCCGATGATGCTCGTGCGTGGTTGGGTCAAGATTTTGGATGTGTTGTGTAACGAGTAAAAATAAGGACCTAAATGCGGTTTTTATATTATAAAAGCAAATTTACTTTGTATCCGAATGTTTATCATTAAAATTAAATAGAACAAAAAGTGTTTTTTATTAAGGGCCTGTTTGCAAATATCAGATTCGGACTCGGACTACGGACTACGGACTACGGACTACGGACTTAGAATCGGTCCGTGGTCCGAGCGTTTGATAATTTCATGAAAAGCTCGGACCACGTATCGAGTCCGAAATTTTGCCTCGGACTCGGTCCGCTTAGAAAAACCGCAGACTGAGAACAAGACAAAATCGCGGACTCGGTCCGTAGTCTGAGTTTTTCATAAATTTATCAAACGTTCAGAGCACGGAACGAGAGTCCAAGTCGATAGTCCGTAGTCCGAGTCCAAATCCAAGTCTATTGCTTGTAAACAGACACTAACTTGTTGTTAGTTGTTACACAAATTTTCAGATTTATTCTCTCATTACATCGATCTATGCATATGCCTATGTTAAGACCTGGTACTGCTTATTGCTTATGTGGCAGTGGGTGACACGTGGTACCAACTGACAGGAACTTATTTACATAGTACAGTGACACAGTGGTAGTTATTTGTTAACAGCTAAAATCCAATGGCTTCCAGCTCATCCCATTACCGGCTTTTTTGCTAATTTATTTGCTTTATACGGTAGAGTGACTAGACCTAAAAAAATATCAAATGAATTAAATGACGAAATTGCCCTTTTAGTTATATTGATATGAGTTTTGACGTTTATGATTAAAACGAAAAATAGTTCAATCTTGATTTACTCTAGTGATACAAAAGAGTTCGTTAACATTGACTGATAGTTTGGTATAATTGTCGTTAGAATAAAGATACTTTACTATAACTTGTTTCAAAAAGCTAATTACATAAATTATACTAAACGTTTGTTCATAATGTGGGTTTCAGACTTAAAGCTTCAAAAGTGCATATATTGATCATGTGTGAAATCTTTTGAGAGTAAAATGTTAATCGTATTTACGGTTTATGCAAAACTTTTAGACTTTTTAATTTTATAAACCATTTCTGTTTGAAAAATATTTGTACAAAGGTTTTTTTTTTCTCATGGATGATGCATATACTTTCATAAACCTAAGAACGAAATATGTAATCTGAAACGTTGAAAATGAGGTTGATATAATGATCGAGGAATTTTTTGTTGACATGGATGATGCATATGCGTTTACATACTATACTTTGGGATGAAATAAGGTAACTTGTTTCAAACTTTATTATGTCAAAAACTCAGAACTAGAATTCCTAAAACGAGTATAAACAAAAGATTGTTGTTTATAATGGTTGTCATTGTTTAAGAAATGAGGTTGATATAATGATTGAGGAAATTGATGCGGTATACGTTCCTATTTAAAGAGCACTTCGAGAGTTTGGTCGTCTTGAGTCGTGATCCATCTTGCTTGCAATATAAGCATAAAGACAAAAAGTAACATCAAGAGGTACATACGGAACAAACTTCTAAAGATATAGAGATCAAAAGTCTCATACCTTACTCGTTTCTTAAGATGTACTTAAAAGGTTTGTGTGTAACATACCGATACAATGAATATTATTCTAACCTTTTAGCTATGCCAATTAATTTTGAAATGATTTTTTAAACAAGATTGTTTAGTTCATTCATATTCAAGTTTGAACTAAAAGAAACAAACAAGCTCTAGTCTATTTTGTTTACCAAATTATTAATATCAAAACAAACTATTTGATATAATCTTAATCATCTACAATACATTCTAAATAAACTCTTAGAAATGAATTGAAATATATCATTAACGTATTGTGTAAACTTAAAAAAAAAAAATGATCACCGTTCTACACAAGCTCGGGAAGTAACAATCATATGATTTTGGTTAACACTGAGTAAACAACGTTTTGTTACTAGTTATTAAATTACAAAATAATTAATATTACGGATTTCATAATTCAATTATAACATTACTTAATTAATACCCTAACCAAAGTGATCAACTAAAGTTGAGAATAGATTCAACATAACCACAAATCAAACCAAAATCACTAAATAAAAATAGAGCAAACATCAATTCAAAGATCAATTAACACGAACAATTTATGTTAGAACCAAAATCTGAACGTCTAGCCACTTATGGCTAATAAACTAACCATAGAATTAGATATAAAAATTAAACGTTTCAATGCTTATAGTCGTTAAATTTTATGTTTAAGGAATGTATAGAGCTTCCATGCTTCTTCTCTCTTGTCTCATGTGTTCACTTCCACTCCACGATGAAATAGTTGTCCAAAAAGTTGGTTTTAATCGTGTATACAATGGCCAAACCGAAAATACGATTTTTAAGGGACCTGAACGGGTTGAAAACCTTCATAAAATACGATTTTTAAGGGACGAACTTAGTTTAACTAAGTTCACTTCCGTGTTTCCACATTCATTCGAAATTTGTAAAAAATATATAAAAATTGATGAAGTTATGACATTTAAATGCTAAAGGCAATGTTAAAAACGATAATAAACGTGTCAAAAGATGCATGAAAGTGCATCTAACATGAACCATTTGATAGTTTCTTCAAGAAGATCTCATTTTATTCGTGTTGCAGTTTAAAGGCGATGATAAAGTTTGAAGACTCCAATGAGTACTGTTTAGCTTGTGTTAGATTACAAACTCTCGTACGTTATCTAACTTATTTTAATTATTAATTACGTGTTAGGCAATCTATTACATATGCACTACTTAATCTCGATCTTGTATAGCTCGAAAATTTTCTATTTTATAATAAAACCACATGTCGTCATATAGTTAAACTTTGAATCATCCCGTGAAAAGCTTTCAGCACTTAATTACTTGTTTTAAGTAATAAGGAGTAGAGTTGGCTATGTCGATTCCAAATCTATTTGGAGGACTCGCACAAAACATAAGAGTATAAGACATGCTTGTTCTGTTACTATGACAAAACTTTAAAGATAAAGTACAACAATTTCAATAAAATTTTAATTTGTCGATAGATGAGACCCACAAAACCTCTGCAGTGGAGATCGACATTCTCTTATGGGATATTGTTTAGGTGTGAATCTAGAATATTGATGGAACTTGCTGATGGAACATTTGCACTTGCCAATTTGTCGATGTTCAAATAAGCTTAAATCATTCACCTAATAATTGTACTAAAAAGAAATTGCATCTAGGTTTGTTAACATATTAACCAAAATTATTTAGATGGTTGATACATGACATAAATTTCTAGCTCGTCATACTTATTATCAGTTTTTGTCAGGATCAATGTGGTTTATGTAAACCAACACACGTTGAATATAGATCTTGATCTATCAAAGAAGTTTAGCAGCGGATAAACACTTTGATATTACTAGTTTAACGAACAAAAACATATTGTTTATTGAAATACTAAGAACAATAACGATTGCCAAATTGTAAGCCTCAATATATTAATCGTTAAGGAATGATTAACATACGTGTTTTTCTTAATACAAGGATCTATGTATATATAGACTTTGAGGCTAATATAGCTAAAGTAGAAAACTACTTTACAATCACAATTGTATTATGACTACAATTAGAGTTGCATAATAATCACAATTGCTACAAATAAGAAAGATATAATTACATAAATAATCAATAATTATCTAAACTTACAAATAAGAAAGATATAATTACATAAATAATCAATAATTATCTAAACTACACTTGCAATAGTATTGAGAAGCGGACATTAGTAAATGACTTCAGCAGTAATAACCATCGGTCTTCAAAAGCATTAACAAGTTACATGCAGTAGTAACTGTCTTCACACAATAGTAATTGTCTTCATGCAGTATTAACTTGAGCTAATGAGCGGCAGTATTAATGAAATTAAACTATTTAACTAACAGTTTAACCCCAGCAGTTTTATCAGGTGTTTGAATTAGAAAACTTGATCAAATATAACCAACATTCGATAAGTAACGTAAGAACTAATTTTTAGCTACATATTAATAATACACGACTTAAAATAAATGTATCAAAGTTCAAAATCTGATTAAATTTGTGAACATAATTAACCCGTGCATTAGTTCTTTTCGTTGTGCATCAACGATGAGTGGCTAGAAAATGATTACTACAATTTTTATTGGATCCATCCCCTTGAATCAGAATGTTAGATCTACGTTTATGTTGATGTTTTATATGTCCCATTTAGTAATAACTAAAATTATTTTATATTTAAACCCGGCCAAATAGCACACGAAATGGTCAATTTCTAATAAATATTTGGTAAATTATTAGATTATGTGGAAAAATATTTATTGTATTTATAATTGACGTTGATTTTGAGATTTTTTGGATATGTAGTAAAATATGTGTTTGAAAATAATTTACGTAATATTCATTTAATAAGCATTGTAGACCGCATGTAATCCAGCAGGTCTTGGACGGCATTGTGCATGCAAATAGTTGTATTTTTGTTCTTGAACAATTTACGTCACATCTTGCGTAGACATTTTGATTTCCTTTTTCTTTCATTCCAATGTCAACTTAACGTTCTATAGAGTTTAATTCAATGTTTTAAGTATATATATACTAAAATTAAAAAAAATAATGCTCTTGTATAAACAGGATCACGATTGAGGAAATGTAGCTTAACACAAGATCGAGAAAATATTGTGATGACATTACATAATAACGGGTGAATGTTTTCTGAAATTTATTACGCTTAACGTTTACAGTTAGTGTGTATATATGGTTTAATTCAAAATAATCCGATCCCAACACCCACCACCCCACCCATGACCACAACAATTGTGGTAGGCATCCGCGAAACTTGGAGAGTTTTATATCAAGGGGCCGAAATCATTTTTTTTAGTTTTGCGGGATTAAATATGTAATATTAAGACTGTCAATAACATTTTCCTTTGTTTTAGATCAAAATCTAAAATAATTTAAACTAACACGTTAAAGGTCTTGCCCCTTAGAAGCTCCGTCTATGGTGGCAGGCCTCCCTCCATTCCCTTTTCTGGTGCGATAATTTCGTTTTGTATTAGACAAACGAGTTTTATAACGTGTGTCTTGGGGACATGAATTAAAGTCGGTTATTAAATAAACATAATTATTTTCTTGAAATATAGAGCAATAGTATAATGTAATTATATCGTCCATATATATATATTAATTACAATTTTGAAGCCCACGATACGAAATACCTCACATGGCCTTGTTCACTATATCCCATCTTATTGTCATCATACCTATTGACCAACAAACAATACATTTATGTTGTTATTTATTTAATTTGGATCACTTAATAATTTATAAATTTTGTGTATTAAGTAGCAATATCCAATACCCATGCTGTTTGTTAATCTTAAACAAGTATTAATATTTCTATCTTTCTAATGAAGAAAACATATTCAAATATATATAAGAATCTGGGTCCCCATTTGGAAAGCAAGAAATTATATCACCGGTGGTAGTGTGTAGGAAAGCAAAGAGATCTTACCTTAGAGTGATTAAAGGAAGGCAAGACATTATCGACTAAGTTGATATATGACTGGAGCTTCACTGAAGATCAGGGACGAAGCAGTGTAGAATGAGCGGGATTAGCCAAATCCACTAAACTTTTTATTTTTTTAAATTTTAGTAGAACTTAGTGTAATCTTGATGCAATTGAAGTAAAATTTTGATTATTAACCCACTAAATTTATACGCAAACAATGCTTATTTTAATTATGACCCCGATAAACAATATTATGACTCCGTCCCCCCTGAAGATGAAATGTGATTTTGTGAGATGATATATGTGAACTAGATGGTTTAGGTGATATGATTATCCAACTTGGTTCAACGAAGGTCACTAGAACGAAATATTTACTTTTGTTAGAATTCAACATTTTTATTCCGGTTGTCTGTTAAACTGTAAAATGTTGTTAATCCAAGTTATTGTTTATATTGGCAACTCTACTAATTAGAAGACATTTGTTAAGTAAGTTATCGTTCACCATATTTTTTAACGGTAAAATATTATATTTTATAGAAGTATAGATAAACTATAGTGAAGTAAAACGACATTTAGAAACAATCTCTGCTCCTACATTTTTCTATTACAAAAATGTAGGATTTCTCTACGACGGTCCCGAACAAAACTTGATCTAATATGTAACCTTTAATTTGATAAGACACGACGATACTTTTAATCCTAAGACCTTTAATAGATAACAAAATAAAGTGTTTCCTAAAACTAAGCATTAAGTTATTGTTTTGGTTTGGTAGCTAGCTAGATACGGTGTACAAAGAAGTTTGGTAGGGTTTGCCATTTGACATGTTCGAAGCAAAGTCTAAAATAAAAGCCGGAGAATGAATAGAATATTTCAAGATTCCTGGTTCGTGATTCTCGGCAACTGCAAGTCGGTGATCCATCTTGAGACTTTTATTTTTCTATTTATTACTATTTTCTAGAATGTCATCGAGATCATAAATATTTATAAAGATATAGAAAAATGCATAGGAGTGATATATTTGTAAATTGAAATCAACTTTTTGCTGCGGTTTTAGAATGCCAAATGTAATAGTTAAATATGTTTCGCCTCTAACTTTTTAGCATTCTAGATTTCTAAATTGATTTAGATGTCTTTTGGACATTTGTATCATTCATTCTAGACAAGTGTATAGTAGTTTAGGACCATATAGACATCAAATTATATAGTATGCAATCACAACTTCATTCAAAAAGGAATATTATTAACTTATTAATCGAACTCGTCGTCTCTCATTAATTAAAAAAACCTTTACCATACATGCAAAACGTAAATGACAACTCTTGATTTGTTTTGATATCCTAATTTTGAAAATGCTTCTTAGGTCATAGTGTTTTTTTTCTTCGGTTTCAATAATCTAAATAAACCAATCATGTGATATTTAAATATTTTTTAGGGTAATTTTTAAGATTTTATTATAATACTTGAAATGTTTTCAAAAGGGTTGAATTGAAATGGTCTAAGACCTTCAATTATAGATTGTCACATATGTCAAAATCTTAATATTTTCATTTATGTAAATGATTCTGACATATTGTTTCATCTATTTAATTTGAAGAGAGAATGATTTCCAGCTAGCTAATATAATAATACATAAATAAATGAATTGTATATATTTAAAAGATCTCATGCATTTAGAGTAACCACTTCCTACATTTTAAAAGTATATACAATGTACTGAAACATATCGATACCTCTTAACCATAGGCCAAAAAGTTATGATTAGCAAAACCCAACATAATTAAACCTCTAACAAAAGTTGACATCACCCAACAAAGTTAAACATAAATTGTTTCTAATTAATTCCCTTACATTTGGTTTACACGTTAGAACTCTAGTTATGGAACAATATTCATTTGTTACCTTAAGTTTTACAAAGCGAAAAGAAAGAATGAAACAAGGTGACTCGAGATGTGAAGGTTGTAATTAATTTTTGATAATCAGCTACGACCATGGCTACTTTGCAAGTATTCAGTTGTTATAGTGTCAAATAAACTGATGTATGAATGAATTTAAAGTCGTTAATAATGCATGACCATGTCCTGCATTTGCAAATGTCGCCTTCGTTTCTAACCAATTTTGTAGTTTTTCTTCGCAATATGTGTTATAATAAGTACAAAATCACATGTGAGTGTCTCGTATATTTTACTTCAATATATAATAATTAAAAATGCATATTGTATATTTTTTTTTTGGATAATGACTTTTTAAGTCGATAAATATCCACAATATAATTCAAACTTGATACATCTCATATTTGATAAAAGTTTATATAGTTTCTTGCTCCCAGGACAACTCCCAGAGGATGCATATTGCATTTCTATCATCTTGTTTTAGGAAATGCCATTTTTTCCTTTATCATGTTATTAGAAAGACTAATGTTTTTCTTTTCTTTTTTTTTACTTTTAAGTAAATGATAATTTGAGCTTATATATATTTAACATTATTTTAAATTGGCCCCTCTTATATTTAGAAAGAATAATGTTTTTATGTAAATATAAACAAAAATGTAATACACATACTTTATTGACATGTATTTTATACGTTTCTTTCTTAACATATTTACCGGTCATTTTTTCAGATATTCAAAATCAAAGTTTTAGGCTTATCTTTAGATGTATGGTTTAGTTCTATTAATCATTTTTCGCCTCTAGATATAGGAGCATACGCAGCCATAACATCGGTGTTATGGCCACATCAGCTTAACATCATTCATAACATAACACTAGAAAAAACCCCAGCTATAACACCGAATTCTGAATCCCACCAGTTTATGTATTTTTCATTTTTTTCTTTTTACTCATATTATTTTTAATACTTTCAATAATAAAAATAACTCATTTTTAAAAACAAAATATATTAATAACGGTGTATGATTTTGTGTTTGTAGTTGGGTATTTATAGAGTTGGTTAGAAAAAAAAAATTAAAAAAAAAAAAAAATTCAAACGGTCACAACGGCTATTTTTTTTTTATTCGATTAACGTTTAAACAAAAAAAAAATACCGAAAATGCGCGTTACCACCGCAACATAACGGCGATAACGTCGTCCTTAACGCTGTCCCCCATTCATAACGACGTTATGTGGGGCAAAACGCCGGCGATAACGACTCCGTTGGGAGGGCTCCAATAACATTACACGTTGTCATGACAACTAAAATCAGATGTTGACACCAAAAACGACTATGATATATACGACCCCAAGAGGGATAAATTCCAAATAAAATTTCGAACAAAAGACATAATAGTTAATCCTTTTCTTTCGTACAAAACTAAACAATACTTATATTTCTTCAACTCATTCTTCAATTCGACATTCACAATGAGACCCTCAACTTTTTTCACTTCTTTCCGTTTTCATCTAAACTTCTTTAATTTATGTGGTTAATAACATATATTGTTAACTCATTAGTTAATTTCTTTTACAAGGTTTTCATTAACATTAGCATCTCTAAATTTTGTTAATTATAAAGGTTTTTAGATCAAAGTTGACTTAGTCTATCTTTTTCTTAAATATATTTTTTGTTAGACATGACATAATAATTTTGTCTCTCTACGAAACTTCATGGAAATTTAACAATCTTAACTACTTCTTCCCCACCATACTTTCGTCTATACCCTATGAAAGCGAAATCAAAAATAAAATATAAAGTAAAGAAACACAAATAAAGTTCTAATAACTTTTCGATAGAAAAATTTAATTTTCGAGCTTTCAATTAGTGACTAAAGAAATTTGTAACTAGATTTTGTCTTCTTACATGAAAATAATATAAATCTTGAAATCTCAACAAAAATGTTTAACGAAGAAAAAGTTTTTGTATTTAAAAAATATAAGTAAACTTGAAATTTCTTTCTACTAAAATACAAATATCATTTTAAAAAGAATTTTAAACTTCAAATAATACTTATAACATATGCCTTGTGGATATATTTAAAAAAATTAAAAATTAAAAAAAAATACTCAAAGTGTAAACGTAAATGTGATATTAGTAGGTTGTTATTCATTTGTCTAACTCCGTTAATCAAGATGTTTGAATTTGAATTAAATAATTTTATTATTGTTCGGTAAACGATTTAAGAATCAAATCAAACGTATATGAGCCTAAGTAAATAGGAATACTTAGAATAGAGACAAGCCATATTGTTACATCATTGCCCATAATATTTGGTATTTAAATCGAGCTTGGTATAAGACAAGATAATGGCAAATCACCTTATAACTAAAACTTTATTGTATAAAATAACAATGTACATTTTCGGGTGTTTATTCAAATGTACGTCACCAAGTTAACAAAACTTCGTAGTAATTAAACTTTTCGTTAATTTGTTGTTGGATTCCGAAACCATAGATGAAATCAAAATTTAATGTTGAGCATGAATTTGGACATTTTTTATAATCACATTTCTTCTTTGAGAACTCATTCCCTAAATTAAAGGCGTACAACTTAGCTATGCAATATTTTTGGGTTTTAATCATTCATAATATGTACGTATGTACCAAAATCTTTATAGATTAAAAGATTTTGTTAGTGTAGTATAAGTGTAAGGTTTTGAAAAATATTAAATACAAAATTTAATACATATAGTTATATAAATATGTAGAAATCTTTTAAACACCAACTTAAAATTGTAATTATTCAAACTTTAAATAAAATTTTAATTATTTCTATTATTGTAGATCAATTATTGTTTTCTTTGTTATTTTCTATATATTTATCTTAGTTTAATTATTTTGAAATTTAATGAAATGTTTTTAATCTTCAAAAGTAATTTAAATATTAATTTTGGAAGAAAAAGAAACAAAAACAAAAAACAAACCCAAACTAGTGGCAACGTCAAAAGGTGATGTTGTCATAGACTAGGACGATCCGATGTTGTCATATATATTCCTATTTTACTAAAGTTAATTTTGCTAAATGCTACTTTTTAGAGTTTAAAATACTTTGGTTTTTTAAATGTTTTGATCCACACTTTTATATGATTTGTTTTTGTGAATTTGCACATTTAGTCATATTAAATGGCTATTTAAAGCTTGAATATCTTTAGAATATTTAGAAATGTAGGATTAGGAATGGCATTACAGGTTCTATTGATACTTAAAATTATAAGGTCACTTTGTAACTCAACTCATTTCTTGCACTCAGGGACGGAGCTTGGAGCGAACGATTGGGGGCCAAAACCATTCAATTCGAAATATTACATATAAAAACTTTACGAATTTTTTAAAATTATACGAATATAATACAAATTTTACGAAATTCTTGAACTTTTGGAGTGGCCGTGACCCCTTCCGGCCCTTTAGAAGCTTCGTCCCTGGTTGCACTTGATCTCAAACAATCAAACATCATCTCTATTACATGTTCCATTACTATCTGTTTCAACATCTACGATAATACTGAAAAATATCATGTCTATTTAGCCCGGATGTACAACATGATATGTGTTTTACATGAAACCTCAATACATAATATATATATATATATATATATATATATATATATATATATATATATATATATATATATATATATATATATATATATAGGGGAGGGTTCAATAGAGATCCTCTTTTTGCTAGAGATCCAGAGATCACCCTCCCAGCCACACAATTTCATTAACCCATCAAACACACGGAGGGGTAATATGGTCTTTTTACCTTTTATTTTTTTTTTAACTCATTCATAGCCACGCGCTTAAAGAACAAAGAAACAAAAAGTATACCTCATTGAATCTCGATCAATTTTTCAAACAGAATTTTAACAATCAATTGTAATCCGAATTTTAACAATCAATTGAAGGTTTGACAATCGATTCTTAGATCCGATTTTTTTTTTAACAATCGATTGAAGGATATTTTAACAATCGATTCTTAGATCTGATTTCTTTTTTTTTAATTGCAGATAATGACGCTAATTTCAGAAGAAACTATTGAAGAAAGAGGGGATTCAACAACCAACAATAATTTGGAAAATAATGACAACGAAAACAACATCAATAACCAGATACTGGAAAGTAAGTAATCACATGTGATTTTATTAGTTTAATGCCTTAGTATGTGATTACTAAATATGTATTAATTTAGTTTAGTATGTTTAAAAATATATGTTTAGTAATCACCGGTGATTACATATAATTTTGTTTAGTTTGTGTATGTAAATTTAGTTTAGAATGTTTAAACATATATGTTTAGTAATCACCGGTGATTACATATAATTTTGTTTAATAAAGTGACTGTAGTTGTACTTCTTTGAACAAAAAAACATTTGATGGGTGTTTTGAGCAATATTTAAATCCGTTGTAGCAACTACACATGGTTTATAAAAAGGTTTAACGTTGTTGTTAACAATTGAACCAACTAAAAGTTGTTTAGGTTCTTCAGTGACTTGGGTACAAGTAGAAATCACCGGTGATTTTGTAAATAATTTGCCTTAGATTGTTCATGTAAAATGCCACCAAATGGTTAATAATCACCGGTGATTTTGTTATTAATATGGATTAGTATGTTGATGTAAATTACCTTTGACTTTACAGGTTCACACTACAGCACTCCAACAGCATCTTCAAATGATAACAACAACATAGAGACTCCTGGTGGTTCTCGATATTGGTTACCTTATGTTAAAGATGACGACAAACCAATTAGGGGAAAAAATTATGGATCATTTGAAGAGTGTTTCAGAATTTATAAAGAGTATGCAATAAAGTCGGGATTTGATATAAAATTATCATCATCAAAAAAAACAAAAAGTGGAATCATTAAGACCAAGTATATTCGTTGCAACAAACATGGTGCACCTCCAAGTATAAATATCAACACGTTGGATCCAGAAAATAGTGGGAAGCTTAAAAGAAAATCGACTTTCCAGGTAACAGGATGCAATGCTCATATCATGCTTAAACTTGTAGATTGTACTACCACATATAAGCTGCACCTCTTTGTTGAAGAACACAACCACCCATTGAACCCAATAGAGTATAGGCATCTTTCTAAGGAAAATAGAAAATTAGGTATGCCAGAATTGATGTTTATGAAACAAATGGCGGACTCAAATTATGGGGCAACAGTTTCTTACAATTTATATTGTAATACAAAAGGGGGTTATTCACATGTGAGTGGGACGAAAACTGATTTCAAAAACTTCAAAAGGGATTTGAATGTTTTTATTGGAGAAAGTGATGCTCAAATGCTTGTCACCAAACTCACAAACAGAGAAGAATATGTGAAAGACTTCAGCTTCTCCTGTGATATAAAAAACAGCGAGTTAGAATGTTTCTTTTGGGCAGATGAAACAGCAAAAGCAAACTACAAAGAATTTGGTGATATAATTTCTTTTGACGCAACTTATTGTACAAACAGGTATATTATAACTTAAATCTTTTTTTTTTTATTTTAAAGAAATTGTAAATTTGATAATCACATTTGATTTTAATGATTTATAGGTACAGTATGATATTTGTTCCATTCACTGCGATCGATAATCACAAAAAGTGTGTTACAATTGGTGCTGGTATGCTGAGAAATGAAACTACAGAAACATACATTTGGCTACTAAAGGCATTCTTAGACGCCTTCAAGAAGCAACCAAGAATAATATTAACCGATCAAGATCCTGCAATGAAAAGAGCAATTGCAACTGTTTTTCCAGAAACAAAGCATCGACTTTGCATGTGGCATATCGTCACAAAATTCACAGTTAAGGTACAAAAAAAAAATTTATTTTTGTGTTTACATGTTATTAAAATTTTATTAAATTTTATATTCAACAAATTATAAAGGAAAATCACCTGTGATTTTGTGCCTTAATACCTTAATACATTTAAGGTTCTTAAAAATTTTGTAGTTAACAAAGTATAAATAAAAATCACCTGTGATTTAGTGCCTTAATACCTTAATTTTGTGAATTAATGCCTTAGTACATTTGGTGGCTTAGTATGGAGATGTAAAATGTAACCATATGTTTATTAATCACCGGTGATTTTAGAACTTTATTCTTGTTTTTATTCATATATAAAACTGATATGTTCAATAAACTTATTTTATTTACTACAGATTGATAGAAACATAATCGACAACACTAATTTCAGACCGAGACTCCATCAACTGATATGGAACGGATATCATAAACCTGAAGTTTTTGAACGAAAATGGATTTCTTTATTGCAAGAATTTGACCTAGAAGACAACGTTTGGCTGGCAAAATTGTTTGAGATAAGATCAACTTGGATTCCCGCTTACTTCATTGATTATGAAATGTGCGGTTTAATGAGAACAACATCACGATCAGAAAGTGAGAATTCCTTCTTTAATCACTTCACAAGTTATGGATCAACACTCATCAATTTTATGAATCTCTTTGAATCTGCAATGGAGAAGCAGAGACATGAACAAGAAATTTTAGATCATCAAACATTGAGCAAAACACCAAAATTGAAAACAAGATGGCCAATCGAGGAACATGCAAGAAATGTTTACACCAAGGAAATATTTTTTTTGGTACAAGAAGAAATTGATAATTCTCTTTATTTGTGCTCCCAAATTTCAATCACTACAGAAGAAGGTTGTGAGATTATGATGATTAGAGAAAGAACAAAAGACAAACAACAGAATTGCAGAGCTAAAACAAAAGGAAAAGGAAAAAACCAGGAACGAAAGGATGTTGACCCAGTTTTCTGAGATAGGCGCAACAGAAATTCAACTTCAAGTTAAAAAAGAAGCAACATTTAAGGTATGTAATTACTAAATATCAGCTTTTATTTTATATTAAATCTTAGTATGTTGATCTTATTTGATAGTAATCACCTGTGATTTTATTAGTTTAGTGCCTTATTATGTGATTACTAAACATCAACTTTTATTTTATACTAATATAGTATGTTGATGTTATTTTATAGTAATCACCTGTGATCATAATAGATTTTAAATTACAGGTCAAACATAACATAGCGGATGAAACTTACGTTTGTACCTGTAATCACTTTGTACGTTGTGGAATACTCTGTAGACATATATTCTGTGTTTTACAATCATGTGGCATAGACGAAATACCAGAAAAGTATATAACAAGACGTTGGAAAAGAGACTTAATTCCACCTAGTGTTAGGAACAAAACGCATAGATATGAAGGTAATTTAACCGAAAAATGCCAGAAACTAGCGAATGAAGCATGCCGCAGTGTAGAAAGTTGCATAGCTATTTTACGAAATGATGAAGAAAAGCTAGCTTACTTTGTTGAAAAGCTAAAAAATCTCAAGAGTGAAGTTGAAAAAGATGTCCCAGAAAAGAACAAAACCGAAATGATGGAAGATATTCTTGGAGTCAAAAAACCAGACCAAGTTTTGATCCATAATCCGAAAGGTATAAAAAACAAAGGAAGCGGAAGTAACTCAAGGATGCAAGGGTACGGTGAAAGAGCACAAAAGGCAAATGAAAGACCATATCGAACGTGTAGAGGTTGTGAACTAATTGTTAATACTCACGACAGAAGAACATGTAAAGGATTTGAAATAGAGCTTGAAAATCTACAGAAACTTCAACATCTAACTCATCAACAACAACAACAAATTCAACGGCTTCTAAATACTGGAACAACAACAACAGAAATCAATGCTGCAAACCAATCCGGAAAAGAACAACTTCAACAGCAGAATGTCCAACCAACTGCACAAAGACAGACTAGAGGAAAAAAAGTTGCGAGACAAGCATATAAAGATGTAAGTGAAGAAGAATCAGATTATGATACTTATGATACTTTGTCAAACCAAAGAAAGAGACAGAAAACTACTACATCAAATGCCGCTGCAAATGAAGTTGATTATGTATTGCGTGATGAAGAATCGGATTATGAAACTTCGAATGTCGGTACCTGACAAAGTTACTTTACTAATTGAATATTTTTTGAAATGACCTTTGATTTTATATTATTGGATGACAAAATATTTTGTGTGAGAATATTTTCGGTTTGGTGTATTTTCGGTTTGTTTACATATCCATAAATAACAAATTATAAAGGAAAATCACCTGTGATTATATAGTTTTTACATATAATTTTGTTTTATGCATTATGTATTTTGGCTTTTATTGAAAGTAGTTGGAGAATATATTCTAGTTTTTGTAAATGTGAAACCAAAAGAAGAAGCACAAAAGCAAAAAAGGAATTAAAAAACATATTCAACCATTAATCCATACATCCATCAAATATTACTTTACAATTCAATGCAAAAAAATACAGATTCATGTAAAATCAAATGCAGAACACACAGAGAAAATCACCGGTGATTTTATTAATAATGACATTTCAATGCATTGAAGAAAGTTGAAAAAGGAAAATCACCGGTGATTTTATTAATAATGTAGCTTAAAATGGTGATTTTATTAATAATCACCGGTGATTCTATAATTTTTCTTTAATGCATTCTGTATTTTGGCTTTTATTGCAAGTGGTTGGAGAATATGTACTTGGTATTTGGAATTAAATATTTTTTTAATGCATTTTGTATGTGAAAAAGAATATATTCTTCTTTTGGTAAATGTGACAGAAATGCAGAACCACAAAAAAAAAATTGCTCAAATTCTTAAGAAAAAAAACTTGAGATATTTGCAAAAAAAAAACAAAATAAAAAAAAACTAATTGACGGTTTATTTCTTTCCTTCCTTTATATCCCACGTCATTTTGACGTTTAAACATTCTTACCAAAAACAAACAAACTCGTTCACTCCGACAAAACCCTTTCCCTCCCACAAACCCTTGTTTTACGTTTTCGATTTCCTTTGAAATTTCAATGGAATCAACCGATAAATCATCGCCAAAATCAAACAATAATAATGCCATTGTTGTTTTTGATGGAAACACAGTTCCGAAAGACAAAAAATCGACAAGGGTTTTAGAATTTTGTTTATAATCGTTTTTTTTTTTTTTTTTTTTTTTTTTTTTTTTTAAATTTATTTTATGTTATATAAATTATACATTTCAGATATAACTAGTGGACCGACGGAGGAAAATTATGTTAATGACATACTTAAAGGTAATATGATATTTATTTATTTATTATTTTATTTTTTTTGTAAAATTATATTTAATCACTACTTATATTTTTTTTTTTTTTATTTACAGTTGTTTGTTCATCAGTGGATAAACATTGTGGAAGAACGTATACATCTAGAAAACATAAAAGTGTTTCAGGTATATTTCTGTTTTAGAAAATTGTTTGTTTATATGAAATCACCTGTGATTGTGAGAGTAGTTACACCATTATTGACCAAAAATAGTGTTATAAGAATGATTTAAATGTCACTAAAAAATGTTTAGTAATCACCTGTGAATTTATTAATTTAGTTCCTTAGTATGTTCATGTAAAATGTCACCAAAAATGTTTAGGTGACTATATAGTTTTTAAATTAACAAATGTTTAGTAATGTTTAGTAATGTAACATTAGTCTGTTTAAAAATTTGTTTGTTTATATGAAACAATTAAAGTACTTATAACTATTGTTATTTATTATTCTTATTTACACAACAAAGAAGATGAATCATCAAATGAAGAAGATAATCTTCTCCAAATCGAAGGGACAAGTTCAGGTATTACTTGTTTTACATATAGCTTAACACATGACAAAAATTTGATAAATATATGTTCATTAATTACATATAGCTTAACTAATTTTTTTATTTGTGTAACGTAGGTCAAATACGAGATGATCAAACACTTGCCAGCTACCTTGGAAAGGAAAAAACATCTCCTGTCAAGAAGGTTCTAAAAAAAGAAAAAAACAAGACAGCGAGGATGTGAAAAAGAAACCAAGGAAGAAGAAAATCTACCGTGGTGCAAAGCGATTTTCTCAAGACATAAAGGAAGAGAGTCAACAATTAAGCAAGAAGTGCAAAGCTGAAATTAGAAACTGTAAATGAAGAACAGTTGTCAGAAGAAGAAAAAGTTAGTCAAAGAGTGTCCCAACCGGTTAAGACTTTAGGCTTTAAATTTAAATCACTTAGGACTAGAATGTCACCTAAGTCCCTGTATACTGCAATCAAGGATTAAGTACAGATCAAAAGTCAGATTTAGTTGATATGGGGTTTGGGGACTTAATTGCCATGACGTTAGATTGCATACCGGGAAAACTAGGAATGTACGTAGCAAGTAACTTCGACCAAAAAAAAATGACCTTAACTGTTGGGAGTCATGTCATTAACATTACATCTGAGATAATACACGACATGCTTGGTATTCCCAATGGAGGAAGGGAATTGGAGGAGTTGGAGGCTGTTTCAAAAAAAGATCCGTACATTGTTGAATGGCACAAACAGTTGAGGTTGGGACGAAGATAAGGCCACGAGAAGTGTCAGCTAAAATTACACATCTCGAGAAGGGGAATAACTTACTTTTAAGTTAAACTTCTTAGTTTTGTTCATGAACACGATGGTTCAATGCCATCCCTCAGGTTCATGTTTGCTGAATATTCTAGACTACATAACAGAGGGTGTGGATATCAAAAACATAAACTGGTGCAGCTTAGTAATGAATGCTTTGCGAGAAAGCAAAAAGGATTGGACAAAAGTTGTGAACAGTTTTTATGTTGGACCTCTATCATTCCTCACTGTAAGTTTATTTTTACAATAACTCATTAGAAGTAGTGTCAAATTATGAAATTTTAATTCAGTCACAGGTGATTGTGCTTCAGTCACAGGAGATTGAGCTTTCAATTAAATGCTTTTCATGTATTTTTTTCTCTTGACAAATGAGTATATTTTTAACATATGTTTTTCATGAATTTGTAGCTTTTGTACTTGGATTCAATAAAGTGTAGCAAATTAAATGTTGCACGAACACGTCCTGCTATTCTCGGTTGGGATTCACCAAAAATGAGTGAAAGACAAGAC
>CAJVGC010000563.1:0-41571 GCA_910822075.1 Senecio squalidus | reverse complement strand
AAACCCAGTCTTCATCTAACAGAGCTTGTTCTACTGTCTTGGGTTCCATCAGACTCAAGAAGTTTGTGTAGAAACAAAAATTGGCTGTAGCATTCTTTCTTCTGGTTTTAACACCTTCAGTTATGGATCCAATGACAGATGAGATTGGATGTCCCCTTACTGTCTTGATGTTTCCTGAGCTATGATCAGTAACTTCTTCTTCTTCAGTCTGAGTGGTTTCAGTCTGAGTGTGTTGAGTCTGAGCCTGGTCAGACTGAGGTAACTCAGACTGAGGAGTATCAGATTCATTTGGAACTTTCTGAATTGATGGTTCATCTGTTTCACTCTCTGATTCTTGAGTTTGGAACATTTGACTAGCAGGCTGATCACTACCTTGAGGTTCTGATTCAGAAGAGATTTGGAGCAGTTCATCACATAGTTGATTAATTGTAGAGATGTCAGTCTGAGCAGAGGATTCATCTCTATCAGATTGAGTGGAGTCATCAAAGGTGACATTGATGCTTTCTTCCACAACCTTTCTTCGTTCATTGTACACTCTGAAAGCCTTGGCAACACTGGAGTACCCAACAAATAGTCCTTCATCAGCTTTGGGAGACATTTTGCAAAGCAGATCCCTTTGATTTAAAATGTAGCATCTACTTCCAAATACATGAAAGTAATGAATGGATGGAACTTTGTTGTGATACATTTCATATGCTGTCTTCCCATGTCTTTTCACAATAATGGATCTGTTTTGTGTGAAGCATGCAGTGTTTACAGCCTCAGCCCAGAATTTTATCTCCATCTTACCATAACAAAGCATAGTTCTGGCAGCCTCAATAAGAGTCCTGTTTCTTCTTTCTGCTACCCCATTTTGTTGAGGAGTTCTAACTGAGGCAAAGTTTTGAACTATCCCCAGTTTGTCACAAAAGTCTATCAATACTGAGTTTTTGAACTCAGTTCCATGATCACTTCTCATTTGTCTAACTAGAAGATTCTTCTGTCTCTGTTCTCGTTTGATCAGACTGATGATTTCCTCAGCTGCATCACTCTTGGCTCTTAGGAATATTACCCAGGTAAATCTGGTGTGTTCATCAACAATAACCAGAGTATACTTCTTTCCTCCTTTGCTTTCAATTCCAATTGGTCCAAAGAGATCCATATGAAGCATGAACAGTGGTTCACTAATGGAATGTAGCATTTTGGATGGAAATTGTGACTTTGTTTGCTTTCCAAGAACACAGGCTGAGCAAACTTTGTCTTTGGTATAAGTGAGTTCTGGCAGCCCTCGTACTAGCTTGCTTTTGGATAAGGCATTAATGTTCTTGAAGTTTAAATGAGATAACCTTCGATGCCATAACCAGTTTAATTCCTCCTTGGTTTCAGTAAACAAGCAGGTCTCAGCTTCATCATTTGCTGTACCCAGATCCAGACAGAACACATCTCTTTCTCTTTTGGCTAGCAATAATGGTTTTCCCTTGGCATTGTAGATTATCCCAGCTTGTTTCCTGAATCTGACTTCATGATCCTCATCAGTAATCTGACTCACACTGAGTAGATTGTGTTGCAGTCCTTCTACATAAGCAACTCTCTTGAATGTGACAGCTCCAGCATGAATCTTGCCATATCCCCTTGTCATTGAAAATCCATTGTCTCCATACCTTACTTGAGGTCCATCTTCTTCCTTGTAGTCCTGTAGAAAGGACTTCATCCCTGTCATGTGCCTTGATGCTCCACTGTCTAAGTACCATTTTGTAGAGTCCTGCACATGAAAGAAGAAAAATTAGTTCCTTTTGGGTACCCACTTTAGAGTGGATCCATGAACTAAGACAGGGTTAGGAGCTGATTCAATCTTGCATTCAGTTTTAGAACTTGAATAGTTCCATTTGTTTATTTCATTCATGCAATTTACAGAATAGTGACCTATGACCCCACAGTATTTACAAGGAGCATTTTTGTTGTTGACTTTAGATGGAGCTGATTTAACTTTAGAGGTTTGAACATGTTTTGCTTTTGCTTTTGATGGTGAAGTGTTTCTAGAAGAGACTGAACTGGATTTTGATAATCCTGATTGATATGAAGCTGACCCCTGTTTTGATGAAACTGACTTGTGAACATAAGGATTCTTAGGTCTAGACCTGGTCAATAACTTACAAAACACAGCTTCATGCCCTTTTTCCCCACAGTTATAGCAGTTTCTCTTTGGAGGAGATTTGGATCTGCCTTGATTAGGTGATTTATCCCTGACTAAAGTTTTGACAATGTTGGTCAGTTCCAGTAATTGATTTCCTAATTTATCAATTGTTTTAGCTTCAGGACTTTTGTTGTGACTTTTGGGACTAACAGAAGTTTGACTCTTGGGTTTTCTCAGAACCTGTGGGACAACTTTGGGCAAGGATGAAAGATCCTTTGCAGTCTGTATATCAGTTTCAGGCAGGACAACACTTTCAGATTTAGAAGAAGATGAAGGCAAAAGACTATTTTTATTCAAAACTTGAGAGATTACAGGTTTGACAAATGCATTTGACATCATTGTCTTGTTTCCTTTGAAATAGGTAAAAGTATTTGGAAGGATTTCTGGTTTAAAAATAATTTTTTCTCTCTCTGCCTTCAAAGCTTCTTCTTCCTCTTCTGTCATATACTTCTTCAAGCTGAATCCTTCACCCAACACAGCTTGAACTTGATTTGGTACCTGTCTGTTTAAGCAATCCTCATTTTTTAAAGATGATATACACCATGATTTACAAATTCTTTTATAGTGCTCAGTTGCTTCTCTAAGTTTGTGATTTTCTTTTGCAAGATCACTGTAGGCTTCAGTCTGAGCATTTAAAAGGACTTTATAACTTTCTAATTCAGTTATTTTATCATCTTTACTTTTCATAAGATTTTCAAGATCTTTGATTGTGTGTTTGAGGTCATTTTGTTCTTCTAGAGTGGTGGTTAAGTCAACGAAAATATATTCAAACATTTGAATTTTTTGTTCATTTGTATAAGTTTCAAAATTATGTACCTTATAAAGTTTTGACTTGTTCCAGTCTGAATTGCAACTCATTCTTTCAGCTTCCTTGAGATCCTTTTCGAACTGAGAGGCAGATTTCTCAGCTTCAGTAGTTTCCTCCACTATTGCCATCAAGCATTGATCTACCACTTCTTCTTCATCAGAAGACAGTTCTTCATCCAACCATTCTTCAGCAAAGAATGCTTTTTGTTCAGTTTGAGACTTTTGAGGGTTGGAGCTGTTGCCTTTCTTGTATTTCAGATACTTGTTTCGATATCTTTGGGCCCGTTCAGCAACTTCTTCCATATGCTCAGTCTGGGCATTCTTCACTTTGCAGTCAGCAGCCATGTGACCATATTCATTACATTTGAAGCATTTTACCTTTTTCAGATCAAAAGGTTTCTTGCCTTTGTAGCCTGTCTTTTGTTCAAGTTTCATGGTCAACAGGGCAAGCTGACTCTTTAGTTTCTTGACTTCAGAGTCGTTTTCAGATTCTGAGTCTGAGTGTGACTCAGACTCAGATGAGTCAGCGTGAGAATAAATTTCTTTATTCCTTCTGCTTGTTGCAACTAATGCAGCTTCTGGGTCTTTTGCAGTTCTTCTATTGTTGAGCTTCTTTCTTTCTTGAGATTCTTCAAAGTTTAACAATAGGCCAAAGAGTCCTGGCAGCTTGTAGGTGGACAGCTTCTCACTTACTACAAGTGATGTGATAACAGATTCAAATTTGTTAGGTAATATATCAACAAATTTCTTACATATATCATCATCATCTTTTGTCACTCCCAGAGCTGACAAGTCATTTAGTAGAATCTGAAATCTGGTATGAACATCAGCCAAAGTTTCCTTTTCTTTCATATAGAAATTTTCGTAATTTCTAATGAGACTGTTTAGCCTTTGTTCCTTTACAACTGGAACACCTTCATAAGACACAATTAATGTGTCCCATAGTTCCTTAGCTGTTTTACAGCCAGCAATTTTGGAAAAGATTTGTTCTGACACTGCATTTCCTAAAATACTTCTGGCTTTGGGATCAAGATTGAATAAGAGTTTGTCTTGATCTGTCCATTGAGATTTGGCAGTTTGGACCCATCTGGCACGTTGAACAACTTTATCACCTTCTTTCACTTCATCAATCTGTTTACCTGGAATTATGGGTCCTTCAGTTATGACTCTTATCATTTCTTCATGAATTCCAGATAAATGCCACTCAGCCTTAAGCTTCCAATGTGCAAAGTTATGACCATTGAACACTGGAATTCCTTTTCCAGCCATTGTGGTTATGTTTAAAGATGATGACATTGTTTTGAGATTTTAGGTATTGATCGTTTAAGATTTATAAATTTATTAAAATTTAAATCTTATTTGCTCTGATACCAGTTGTTAGGTCTCACTAAGATCCCAAACAATGGCAAATCAATAACAAATAAGTATTTAGACGTTAATTGTTATATATCGATTAAGTATTCAGTTTCAGTATATATTATAGCGGAATTATAATATAGAAACAATGAAAATAACACACAGTTATATTTCTATCAAAAAGTGTTACGATTACAAACCTCAAACTCACTATTTATACACAATATAGTGAGTTTGATAAAGATCAATCTAAGTAAATCTTCTAAACAGATAAAAGATATTCACTAACTAGATTACCTTAAATTACGCCTGACTTCTCTCATGAGTCTGAGTTAGTCAGACTGAGTCACTCAGACTCATGTCACTCAGACTGAGTCACTCAGACTCAGGTCACTCAGACTTAGACTTTGATTAACAGATTTATTAATCTTGGGATAGATCATTGTTTTTCCCAACACATTTTAATATATTTCGTCCATTCTCAAATCGAATCCAATGATATATTAAGTGTTGGTCTAAAATTTACTCCTAGCCGTTTTCAAGGCTAAAACCGAATAACGATGGATAATGAAAACGAGGAATTCTCAAGGATAGCAATTTATACCGTTAACACCCGCAAGATTTGACAAGAATAGAATCCGGAACCAAGGACTCCGGTGGCGTGGTACTGGGGTCAAATCCTCCTCCAAAACACAATACACTCACCGTCAATAAGGGTTCATAATATAACAAGTTTAAGGTGTAAGTTTAACGGGTTTACAAAATTTCCAGAATCTGGTCCGTGACCGCGCCGCGGTGGGATGACTGCGCCGCGGTCACAAGCTCACCACGACCGCCTCGCGGTGGCGTGACTGCGCCGCGGTCGTCATCAGACGAACCAATATTTAAAAAATCGTTTTATGTTGGAAAAATCACATTTTGATGCAATAGATTCAAACATGCAAGTTCTGGAATCATCAAAATACTTTTAAACAACCATTTTGTAAAGCTTTTCACCATTTAATTCAAAGATCCATACACATTTTATAAAAATCTTGATTTCAAAGATTATTTAACCATCAAATGTTATAAAACTCATTTTTCTTTAGTTAGATCATACATGCAATAAGTAAATTAAATGAAAAACAGTAGTGAAAGGTTATTATACCTCAAAGAAAATGAAGATGTGATGATCTAAAAAGACTTGATGAAATTTCTTGATGTTTTGGTGGTGATCTTTGACCCAAAAATGAAGGGGATCAATACATGCAACCCATGGATGATTAACCCAAGCTTCCCTTGATGATATAAACGATTTATGGAGGTGAAATTGGTGTTTAAATGCTGTTTACTTGCTGGGATTGCAGTCACAAGAAAAGAAGTGAAAGGAGATGTGTGTGTTTTGCTTCAAAGAGAGAGAGTGGTGAAAACCTTGTGTGTGTGTGTAAATGAAATGAAATGAGGGTTGAAAGACCCTAATTGAAGCATAAATCTGCCCAACATGGGGTGTTGACACGTTTGGGGGCAGGTGTCAAGAGTAGGCTACATGCAAGTGATGACTCACAACTCAACAAAACATGTCTGTCCAGGGGATGACCGCGGCGCGGCCAGCTCACCGCGGCGTGCCCAGTCTATTTCCTGGATTTGCTTCGTTTTGTTTGTGTTGTCGATACGTACATGTATTCGTTTAGGATTCCCGATTATTTTACAAATGAACTTAGTCAAGTTCATAATAAGTATTCTTGGTATTATGATTCATTAAACGATTAACTTTTAAGTTTAGATTCAAGAAACGCACGATTTCGGTAAAAGATAAACAAGTGTGAAAGCACGTTTTCTCGAAGATAAAGGATACGTTAACCGACAAATTGGGCATAACCTCCTAACTTATATTCATTAGCATACTAACTATTTGGCACTTAGATAAAAATCAACTTACGTCTCAAGGGACGAATTAAAATAATCACATAACACCCGATTCTCATCAATAAACCGTGAGTAAAACAAAGCGAAATATAAGGGTCAAAACAATTGCGAATAAAATATAAATAATAACGGTAACAGAAGCACTTCAAATTGACGGGACGTCACACGTTAAGATCGTGAATGCAGATAACTTGTCAAATAAGCAATCAAACCAAACTCCAAAAGTAACTTTTTAAGTGATCAGGCCGGGAGGGTTTTAGCCAACTTACAATTTGATCAACAACTGCTCCATCTAGCATCTTAAAAACAAGATGCTCGTCCCCGATCTGAGATAGATAGCAACAAACAGCACTAGTGATAGACCTAAACAATCCAGAGTTTGACTTCCCACATTTCTCCACAGCAAGTGAAGTGCCTTCTGTTGAACAAAATGTATAAACAAATTAAACCGTTTATGAATTACTTGTGCTTTGTCAGAATTCTAACAAAGAGCATATGTGTCCGTAGCAAGGATTGCCAACAAAGTAAGAAGAAAAAGAAGATTAATACCAGGAAAAACTTTATATCGAGACTGCAACGTGATAAGAAAACTAATATAATCAGCAATCTGGATGTGTCAAGCTCTATATGAAGAATTCACCACTTCCAAGAAGCGAAACAAAATAAATGGCTCCAGATCTTGACCTGCAAATCATCAGCATTTACGAAAACTTCTCAGGAAGGGATTTGTTTGTCTACTCTAGTTGTAGGTTTATTCTATTCACCTTTAGCACTTAGACTATGGAATAATACTTTCTTAAAGAGAAATGGTGAATGATACTGATAGAGGAAAACTGAAACACTCACTCAAGCAACAAGCAGCGAGGGACTGAAGGAGAGATGGGTCCATGAAGGAGAAGTAATATAGGCAACAAATGGAAAGTTCCTGAATCTCTCTGGAAAGCTTCATAAAAGGACCATACGATATATCTCCTGCCGAAGAAAAAGGACTATTAAAAAGTATTCATTGGACTACATAATAATCACTCAGATTCTGGATCAAGCATGATATTTCCTACTACCATCATGGAATGTAGTGTAAAACTCTCTCAACGAGTACTGAATGTTGTCAAGCTCCTGAGAGAGAGGAGAGTTCATAACAGCACATTGTCCTAAGTGAAGTTGAAGACGCAGTACAGCCTGCAGAAGATCACAATAGTCAAGGTAGAGTTACAAAAATATACAAATATCTCGATCTTTTCTGTTGAAGGTGGTGATTGAGCATATACCTTGGACGACGATGGACTTTTATCACCCAAAAGGGTTAGCAACAAAGGAATCTCCCTTATCCATGTTATCTGAAATTCTATGATTTCACAATCACTTGTATTTGGAGATAGCCAGGTGTTTTTCTGTAATGTGGACAAAATATCATGAAAACAAAATGAGTAAACAAACGGTGTAATTTACCAGAGTGGCTGCTTTATAAGAAATAGTTCAAGGTTTTGAAATAGATAAAAAAAAAGGCGGAAAAACTCACAGGAAACAGCATCTCTTCGATTGCTGAAAGACACACTAGCTTCATTGAAGACTCTGGATCACACTTCTTAAAAACCTCTGTAAAAGCCTAAAATATGTATCAGTATCATTGGCAATCTTCATTAAAAAAAATAAAAAATAGTAACATCTTCAACAAATAAATAATACAATGGCGATTGGTTGTAAATAAGTATCTTATTTATATAAGGAGAAAAAGAATGTGACGAACCTGAAGAATATGTGATTTCCATGTAGGATCTACTTGCATGATCAGTTTAGGGATGAAAGGAATAAGTGGAAGTGAATGCTTCAGGAAAAAAGCTTTGCCGGGATTCATACTGCTGCATACCTGAATAATTGTACATATCACGTCACTTTCTATGTCTTTTTCTCTAATATACAACGGGGACACAAAATGCTTATAATATCATAAACATGTTTCGAATTACATACCTTCTCAGATAATGCATCTACAATGAACACTAGGAATTTATCCAAGAAGACAGACGGTGGAGCTGACCAATCAATTAAGCAAAATAAGATCTCTGAAATTATAACATTCAAGATAAAATACCTATTATCGTCCTGCATATACAAAGAAAGTTCAAGCAATTTAATTAGATGATGAATACAAAAATACCAACAAATATAATAAACAACACATAAAGCAAAAAGGAAATTTATAAACCTTCTCTTACGACTGATTCATCGGATTAAAGGGAAAGACGACAAATAGCTTCTTCAAAAGTATCTACAACATATCTTGATCTCTTCTGTTGGAAGGTGGTAAAGGATTTATTTGTTGTCCACTTACGCCCTTCCCGTAAACAAAAAACGTGACAACAAGATCTATACTTTTCAATATGGAAAGCACGCAATCAAATGATCGGGCTTCCAAAGTAGGCATTGTCAGAATTGAAGGCATAAAATCTTGGAGACCACCAACTAATATAGGTAAAAGTCCCTTCAACTCGTTTGCAGTCACTAAAAACCCTGCTGAAAAGGAAGATATAACCAATGTGTAGGCATTTATATAGAAAGAAAAAACAAACATATAACTCGAAAAATCAAGTAATTAGAAACAAAGCAAAAGGACAGAAAATTTTTGCGTAAGCCACATCCTCGATTAATATATATTTTTTGTTCCTTCATTCACATTATGCCACAGGTTGTCTATGATTGTAATAAAAGTATTTAACATCATCCATGTACAATAGTAGATGCAAACATACGTTAAAAAAATAAAATATCAAACTGCAGTTGCTTTCACTTACCAGAACGATCTTCCTGCACTTCAGACTCATAAGCATGCAAAATTCTTCGGTCAGCAACAGCCTATTGGTAAGAGCAAGGCAGAAGGAAAAGGTGAGGGAAGAACAACTATAAATTCGAATAGCAAAAAACACAACTATTACGATAACTGATTAAGCAGTGCAATTGTAGCAATAAAAGTACATTATGAGGTGACAAGTTATTATTCCTGGGCAAGAGGGAGAGACAGTATGCGAGGCCAGTAAGAACGCTCTTAAGCTTTCCCTTGTCATGAAAATTAAACTGGTTCTTCTGTAATATCTCTTTGTAATGTTGGATGATCTTTAGATGAAAAAAATAAATCACTTATTCAAAAATGCACCTAAACATATAATAGCAATGCCTCATCTTATTACAAATACCTTCTCGGAGTACATAGAGAAGGAGAGAGGGTAGTGTTGGACAAGGAGGTCAAAGAATTTGAAAGCCATCAAACGAACATCAATTGACAAATGCGTCATTGCATTGAATATATACGCCATCATCAAAGCAATGAAAGTCCCCTGATTATCCTGCACAATTTAAAAAAGAAGAAATTAGAGAATAAGAAACTGGTTGATGACATTACCTGAGATGACAATACATAGAGAGAGAGAGAGAGATAGAAGGAAGTACCTCTTTAAAGGCGGGAAATACGAGCGTCTTCAAAAGTTGATATAAGGTCTCACGCACAAGTTTATCTTGGTCACTGATACGTTCTCTTAGCTTTTCTATAACATAGAGTGTATGCAATTTGAGTTGTTCGGGATGTTTGAGGAAGATATCCCTAATACCGATCAATGCATCTCTGCGAACTTTAGCATTGTGATGGGATGTCTGGTGAAGAAGCTATTTTAAAGTTAAACCTTTTTTGCTGAGAGCTAGACCAGCCTTGTCTGAAGCGAGACTTTGTTCGGGTAATATAATAGCTGCAACATACATACATACATATATGTCACAACATACATCTTAGATTTTGAGTTTACCCAAGAAGTAATACTTCCCAATTTCAAAACAAATAGATCCTAATTCTTCTCTAATCGAACTGTTATTTTTGATGCATGGTAAGAAATGAGTGAATGGATTAATTCCGAAACACTTATTTTCTTTTTGCATCTTTATACCTTAAAATTTTACCTTTTAAATATTAAATAATAGATACCTTAAATATAGTCTTGAAGTATGTCACTAGTCCATTAACATAAAAGTTGTGAGTTCAAGTTTCGTAATTAATAAAAATATAATTAACAAGCCATAAAAAATCTATTAATCAATCAATTAATCCCTAATTCCTATTTTACCGACTAGATTTCCCTAGATTACATCGATCAAACCTCAAATAAAAGTTCATGAATAACTGAAATAGTCCATTAAATCTAGACTAATCCCTAGTCCTGCTCCGCCGCCCCACTAGCTACTAGGAACTTTTACAATACTTGCTCTTCTTGAGAAAAACCTCATAAGTGGGGTCCAAACCCTACCTATGTACATGGTCAAATTATTTAAGAGATCTAACAATCAAGGGGCTTTCCAAAAAATGACATACACTATATTAAAGGCAGCAAAAACCTTGATAGCAGAAGCAACAGCTTGACCAAAAACACCAGGTTCGGATTGCCATGTTCTAAGACCAACTGATGGGATCTTTGTTTTGTTTGACAATTCAAAGAATCGAATGCCATTATTTGCCATCTTTTTTTTTATCAATGTTGGAAATACTACTAAAATTTATGGAGAAGAATTAGGAAATACTACTAAAATTTATGGAAATACCACTACCAACATACATTCACTCATTTGTTACTGTTATTTCTTACCATGTATCAAAAATAACAGTTCGATTAGAGAAGAATTAGGATCTATTTGTTTTGAATTTGGGAAGTATTAATAATAATAATAATAATACTCATGAAACAAGTAATCTAATAGGTACCTTTGGATTTTACTTCAGTATTGGTAGTGGTTTTTGGTGGCGGTAATTTTCTTCCAATTTTTCGTTTAGTTTTCTGCAAAACAAACACATTCAATTTAACTAAGCACTTCAAATCAAGTAAAAGAGAGAGAGTTGATTACTTTGAAATCAACACCGCCGGCGCCGCCACGCTTGGATTGTTTCTTCATCTGAGCCTTATGCTGCACCATCTTTCTTCTTTGTTTCGTTAGTTTGTAATTAGGGTTTTTGCCCCCAACCGATAAATCACACTTCCTCACTCCTGCAACCCAACTTGACTCACCGGGGGGTTTTCCTTTTCCTCAAATTTATTTATTTATATATAAATATGTCATACACACAATATAAAAAAAAACGTATTTCTGGGTTATTAAGTGGAATAAGAGAAAGAAATAAAAATAAAATTTGTTATATTTTTGTCTCTAAATGTTCATTCAAAAATATAGATCTCTTACATAAATGTCTATTTTTTATTCGAAATTACAACCAAATCGAATGATTTTAAAAATAATTTAACATATACTTGTTTTATCATAATTAATTCGTGTATTGTGTAATGCTCGTTTGTTCTTGTTAAGTTTTTTTCTTTTTAGTTATATTTATAAAGTTCATTTTTTGTATTTTTGAATGTAGATTAAACTTTGATATGAGTTTTTTTTTCCTTTCTTTTCTCTCCAAATACCTCCAACTCGGGAACTCATTTTTGAAAAAATAATCTCCTTTTTTTCTCTTCTTTTTTATTAAATTATTTTCTTTTCACTTCTTTTCTCTCCACACTAAACCCAAGAACAGAGTGTAAAAGACTTTTTGAGGAGATTATAAAATAAGTAGTTAGCCTTTTTGTTTCTTATAGTTTATAACTGCAGTTTGATATTTTCTTTTTTTAATGTATGTTTGCATCTACTATTGTACATGGATGATGTTAAATACTTTTATTACAATCATAGACAACCTGTGGCATAATGTGAATGAAGGAACAAAAAATATATATTAATCGAGGACGTGGCTTACGCAAAACTTTTCTTTGCTTTGTTTCTAATTACTTGATTTTTCGAGTTATATGTTTGTTTTTTCTTTCTATATAAATGCTTACACATTGGTTATATCTTCCTTTTCAGCAGGGTTTTTAGTGACCTGCAAACGAGTTGAAGGGACTTTTACCTATATTAGTTGGTGGTCTCCAAGATTTTATGCCTTTAATTCTGACAATGCCTACTTTGGAAGCCCAATCATTTGATTGCGTGCTTTCCATATTGAAAAGTATAGATCTTGTTGTCACGTTTTTTGTTTACGGGGAGGGCGTAAGTGGACAACAAATAAATCCTTTACCACCTTCCAACAGAAGAGATCAAGATATGTTGCAGATACTTTTGAAGAAGCTATTTGTCGTCTTTCCCTTTAATCCGATGAATCAGTCGTCAGAGAAGGTTTATAAATTTCCTTTTTGCTTTATGTGTTGTTTATTATATTTGTTGCTATTTTTGTATTCATCATCTAATTAAATTGCTTGAACTTTCTTTGTATATGCAGGACGATAATAGGTATTTTATCTTGAATGTTATAATTTCAGAGATCTTCTTTTGCTTAATTGATTGGTCAGCTCCACCGTCTGTCTTCTTGGATAAATTCCTAGCGTTCATTGTAGATGCATTATCTGAGAAGGTATGTAATTCGAAACATGTTTATGATATTATAAGCATTTTGTGTCCCCGTTGTATATTAGAGAAAAAGACATAGAAAGTGACGTGATATGTACAATTATTCAGGTATGCAGCAGTATGAATCCCGGCAAAGCTTTTTTCCTGAAGCATTCACTTCCACTTATTCCTTTCATCCCTAAACTGATCATGCAAGTAGATCCTACATGGAAATCACATATTCTTCAGGTTCGTCACATTCTTTTTCTCCTTATATAAATAAGATACTTGTGACGTCCCGTCAATTTGAAGTACTTATATTACCGTTATTATTTAATTTTATTCGCAATTGTTTTGACCCTTGTATTTCACTTTGTTTTACTCACGATTTAGTGATGAGAATCGGGTTTTATGTGATTATTTTGATTCGTCCCTTGTGACGTAAGTTGATTTTTATCCAAGTGCCAAATAGTTAGTATGCTCATGAAATAAGTTAGGAGGTTTATACCCAATTTGTCGGTTAACGTATCCTGTATCTTCGAGAAAGCGTGTTTTTACACTTGTTTATCTTTTACCGAAATCGTGCGTATCTCGGAATCTAAATTGAAAGTTAATCACTTAATGAATCATAATACCAACAATACTTATTATGAACTTGACTAAGTTCATTTGTAAAATAATCGTGAATCCTAAACGTATACATGTACGTATCGACAACACGAACAAAACGAAGCAAATCCAGGAAATAGACTGGGCGCGCCGCGGTGAGCTTGCCGCGCCGCGGTCATCCCCTGGACAGACGTGTTTTGTTGAGTTGTGAGTCATCACTTGCATGTAACCTACTCTTGACACCTGCCCCCAAACGTGTCAACACCTCATGTTGGGCAGATTTATGTCTCTTTTAGAGTCATACAAGTCTCATTTCCACTTTACAAACACACACACATAACATCCCATTCCTCTCTCTCTCTACTTGAAGCTAACACACAAACACCCATATTTCCTTCAAACTTCCTTCTTGTGGCTGTGATTCCAGCAAGTAAACAACAATTAAACACCAAATTCATCTCTGTAAATCGTTTATATCATCATGGGAAGCTAGGGTAAATCATCCAAGGGTTGCATGTGTTGATTTCTATCACTTTTTGGGTCAAAGATCATCATCAAGCATCAAGAAATTCCATCAAGTCTTTTAGATCATCCCATCTTCATTTTTCTTTGGGGTGTAATAACTAATCTCTACTGTACTTTCTAAGTTTTCATCATTGCATGTATCATCTAACTACTTAGAAATGATTTTTGTAAAGTTTTGATGGGTAATAATCTTTGAAATCAAGATTTTTATAAAATGTGTATGGATCTTTGAATTAAATGGTGAAAAGCTTTACAAAATGGTTGTTTAAAAGTATTTTGATGATTCCAGAACTCGCATGTTTGAATCTACTGCATCAAAAGATGATTTTCCAACATAAAACGATTTTGTAAAAAAAAAAAATTTGGTTCGTCTGATGACCACCGCGGCGCAGCCACGCCACCGCGAGGCGGTCGTGGTGAGCTTGTGACCGCGGCGCAGTCATCCCACCGCGGCGCGGTCGTGGACCAGATTCTGGAAATTTTGTAAACCCGTTAAACTTACACCTTAAACTTGTTATATTATGAACCCTTATTGACGGTGAGTGTATTGTGTTTTGGAGGAGGATTTCACCTCAGTACCACGCCACCGAAGTCCTTGGTTCCGGATTCTATTCTTGTCAAATCTTGCGGGTGTTAACGGTATAAATTGCTATCCTTGAGAATTCCTCGTTTTCATTATCCATCGTTATTACGGTTTTAGCCTTGAAAACGGTTAGGAGTAAATACTAGACCAACACTTGTTATATTATCGGATTTGGATTGAGAATGGACGAAATATGTTAAAATGTAATCTAACCGAAAGTATCGTAATTAATTTATTATTGTATTATATATTATGAGAAAAGATATAATGTGTAACTTGTTATCAAGCGGGAAAGTGTACGGATTTTGGACAAATAATTTTTGACGCGGAAGCGCTGCCGGATTTTCCATTTACGACGTTTTGCGACATTAAAACACTTAAATACTTAAAAGTAATATATTATGCAAAAATATTGTCTTTGGACTCAAGGACGCCAACGCAATCAAAAATATCATAATATTATTTAAAACGGATGTTTTCAACCTCTTTGCGATATATTTAATCTTCGCCTCAACTTGATCATCGTTTTAAGTCATCAAAATATGTTTTGCGGCAAACTTTATAAATGGATTTGAAAAGGTGTTTTATTCTAAACATTTTGGTATGAAAAACACTTCAAATTATCTAAAGTGTCAAATTGGTCTTCTAAATTGATTTTGACTTTAATAAGTCAACATAAATGACATTTGACTTTCATAAGTCAACACCTGTGACTTTGACTTTTATAAAGTCAACATTCCTTACGTTTGACTGTGACCAAGTCAACATTGTTTCCGTTGACCTTGGTCGATCTATTGAAACTTGATAACGATATTCTATTAACCGATACTCCTAGTAATCATTGTCGATTCGGATTAATATTTTTCTCTAGTTGACGATTATGACGTGGAATGCCGATATCTCTCCGAGCGGTCGTGTTTGACGCGGAACATCGCCTTCTAAATACGTCACCTTATTTAAACTTATTAATATTTGGATTATCTTATTTACTTAATCTTAACCGACAAGGCTAAACCGGACCTAGACTTATAGAGATACTGAGACTATGTTGTTTATTGTTTAAGGCACTTAGACGGTGGAGTTGTAGCTCCGTGGTTGTGTACCCGATTCATTTGCTGGAATTGTATTGTGAGTTATTCGAGCCCTTGTCTTAAATACTTTTGGGCTGTAAAGCGTATTTTAAACTGCCTGTGTATTTTAAACTGTCTGCATGAATGCAGAAATGTTATTAATCATCTTGTTACCCAGTGAATTTGGTCTGCCTTAGTTTTAAGTGTCTAAGCCAGGGCGGCTCCCCTCTAATACACTGGTTTATCTTTTGCCCGTGGTTCATATGTATAGATCTGTATTGGGTTATGTACCTAACCCGCATTCCTCTGTAGGCTGTTACTACGAGCGGATGTTATGACCTTAATTTTAAACTGTATGATTAAACTGTTTGCCTTTGGTTTGACACACCTTAGGATAGGGGATTAAACTGATTGGTTCAGGTTCGAGATGTATGACTACTTAGGCATACTACCTATCACTAATGGGTGAATAGCAAGATATGTATCTGAAATTTTGATGATTATTGAAACTTGCATTGTTTACTGAAACTTGTCGATGGGTCACTTTTTACTCAAAATTGCGAATAATTCACCAACATGTTGTTGATGTCGTTTTAACGCTTTGCAGGAAATTGAGGATTTCCATTGATCATGCCATAGTTTATTTTTCGGATCGCTTGCTCTTTGGGAAATTTGGATTTGAATTGTTTATTGTAATTTCCATGACGATCCGTTGTTTATTTCTTTTGGAATTGTATTTGTACTTCGCGTCTTATCGCCTTTGACGTTATGATGTATTTGTAACATTTGATATTATAACTGGAACACTCCGTGTTTCCGCTTCCAAGCGGGGTGTGACAGAAGTTGGTATCAGAGCCAAAGGTTATAGCGAACCGGGTGATTTAAACTGAGTAAATCACTTGGACTATGACCATAGGCTTTTAAATCGATTTTTCTCTGATTGCAATGTGTGCACTATTTTTCATACGTGTTTATTTTCGTGTTGGTATTTTGGCGTTGGCCTTGTTTTTGTGTTGCACACATTTGCTGATCGAGTTTTATTTTTCTTTCGTCTCTTTTAGAACGATGCCGCCTGTGAAGACGACAGCGACGAGATGGTCAGCGAGACATGGTCGTCCGAGCGCGGAAGCTGTTGACGCGACTCCGAATATGGAAGTCAGTAATGAGGAAATGGATATGACGACGGACGTCAAACAGCTCATAACCGAGCAATTGAAAGCCATGATGCCTACCATGATTGCTCAGATTAAGGATAGTATCGGTACAAAAACTGGTACGGGGTCTGATGGTTCGGATCAGGATGGTTCCGAGCCGAAAGTTAAAGGTAAAGGTCCTGAGGTTGATGGTACCTGTGGAGGAACGGGACACGATGGTCCTGAGGATATGGATACCGGGTCTGGTGGACCCGAGGTTGGTGTACTTGACGGTGTTGTTTCCTCCAACCCGAGCACTTTCCAGAGCGTTGTGGAGATGGTGACCATGTTGATCCAGAACGCGGTCCGTGATGGTGGAGTACCGCCAGTTTTAGTTAAGCAAAACTCTGAAAGGAAACGAGGTGGTGGAGACTGTTATGGGGACTCGCCGAAGAGAGCTAGGAGGCAGGATGTTCCTCAGGTTGTGCAAGCATACGCAACGGTGGCTCCAAATGCTCAGGGAAGGCCTCCGAAGTGTGATCGATGTGGTAATCACCACGCGCAGGAGTTGGTTTGTTGGAAGTGCTATAAGTGTAATAAGCCGGGACACACAGAGGGATTTTGTGAGTCTATGAGAGGAAGATGTTTCAAGTGCGGTTCTGCCGAGCATCTTAAGAATAAGTGTCCCAAGTTGGTTACAGCGGGTGCTGGAACTTCGACTGATTTGGATCCTCGAGGCAGATCATTTGTAATTGGTACCCAGAGTAAATACCCGAAGTGTGATCGGTGTGGTAGGTACCACACCAAGGATGTGAAATGTTGGGTGTGCGGGCGGTGTAAAAAGTTAGGGCACACAGATAATTTTTGTAAGACCCCAAGGGGAAAATGTTTTGAATGCGGATCTCTCGAGCATCACAGGGACATGTGTCCTAAGTTAGCTTCAGCTGGAACATCTTCTGGTACGTGAACTTTTCTTATCTAAAGTCAGCCTGCGTATGTTCAGTTCGATTCTTATATTTGAGCTTGTTTTCCTTGCGTTACACACTATTCTCTCCTCTTCCTTTATTTTTGTCGTCTTTCTTTACGTCTTCTTGCGTTGGAACCGAAGAACGCTCCTATCTACAAAGAAGTCGACGAGACGAGGTTTTCCTACGGGTGCGTTTCCGAGAGATTCGACTCCAGATTTTTTTATCCGTCACTTCGCTTCGATTCAGTAATCATTGGTATAATACCAAACTATAGTCTAAACTCTATCATATTTTGCAAACTTTTAAACTTTAGTGAATTAATTCCGCAATTGCAAGATTCGCATCCAACTAAGCGTAACTTGATCAACTACGCCTAGTTCGAAACAAATTATGCGAGAACGGAACGTAATTTCTATTGTTAACAGTTTATTTTTGAGTCGGTAATTCTCAATTCTACCGATTCCCAGCTTTAGTCCGTCATTCGAAGAGTTTCATATCTGTTACGTGTAGGACTATGATTTCTTGTACGTCTATACCCTTAGCGTCTTCCTTCGAAATAGAGTGAGCCGTTGGTGAGCTTTACCTGCTATCGAAGTATTTTCTGCCTATTGTGTTAGTTCCGATGACCATTCTTTTCCTACCAACTCGATTCCGATCGCCTTAGGTAGATTCGACGTTATTATTAGCATGGGTTGGTTGTCGACACACCGTGTAGAGGTTATATGTGCGAGAAGATTATCCGCATACTGTTATAGCAGGAAGATTGTTGTTAGGTCAGGGGGATAAGGCGGAGAAGCGCCTTAAAGTCGTCTCAGGATTGGAAGTTCGGGAGTACATCGAGTGGGATTGTTCACTCTTTCTTACATATCTGTAGTTTTGGATTACTCCGCGGTACGTGACCTTCCCGATGTGTTCCCAGAGGACTTATATGGATTACCCCTATTTGAGACGTAGAGTTTTGGATTGACCTAGTTTCGAGAGCAGCGCCAGTTGCGAAGGCTTCTTATCGGTTAGCACCTTCGGAGATGTAAGAACTATCGAAGCAAATATAGGGATTGGTGGACAAAGGCTTCGTTAGGCCGAGTTATCTCTTTGAGGCGGGCCGGTACTTTTCGTTAAAAAGGAAAGATGCTAAATGCATTATGTTGATGAGTTGAGTAGCATAACGATTATGTTCGTGAGATTCGTTACCATCTGGGTAAAGCGAATGTAGTAGCCGATGCGTTAAGTCGCACAGGGTCGGTTAAGCCGGTGAGAGTTCGCACCATGATGATTTCGACTCAGTCGAGCTTGAAGGCTCGTATCATTCAGGCTTATCAGGAGGCTCTCACCGAGGATTGTATCATTGGATTATCATGGAACGGCTGCATAAGTCAACACATTTTCTGCCTATTCGAGAAGATTACCGAATAGAGAAACCTTTTAGATTGCATATTGACGAGATTTTTCCGTCATTTCTGATCGTGACGCGCGTGTTTTAGACCTTGGCGGAAGTTGGGATCGACATTTTCTGCTAGCCGAGTTTTTTTTTTATTATACTACAATAGTTACCGCCCCATCTTTGTTGCGCGCCGCTTGAGGCTCTTTACTGTCATAAGTGTAGGTCTCCACCTTGTTGGACTGGGATTGATTTTAGCCAGATTAAGGGTCCGGAGTTGACCCCGGAGACTACCGATAAGATCTTAGATTAAGGATCGTATTTTTGCCACTAGAAATCGTCAGGAGTATTACGCGGTTTTGCGTCGGAAACCTTTGGAATTCAAAGTCGGCGATGCGGCGTTATTGAAAATTTCTCCGTGGAAGGGTGTGTTTTGTTTCGGGAAGCGCAGCAAGTTAAGTCCACATTTAAGGGTCCTTTTAGAGCCTTGTCTCGTATTGGCCCAGTGGCATGACATCTTGAGTTGCCACCTGAGTTGTGCGGTGTGCACAACATACTTCACGTATCGCATCTCAAGAAGTGCCTTGCTGGCGAGTCGTTGATTATTCCCTTAGAGAGACGACGCTTGGACGAGTCGCTTCGCGGATAGAGGAGCCGGTAGAAATCGTTGACCGAGAGGTTAAGCGCCTGCGGCGGAGTAGGAATCCCTATTGTGAAGGTCCGATGGAACTCTAAGGATGGCGCTGAAATTACGTGGGAACGGGAGGATGGAATACAGCGGAAATATCCCCATCTCTTTTCTAGCAGTGATGCTCAGTAGTAATTTCGAGGACGAAATTCTTTTAGCTGTGGAAGGCTGTGACGTCCAATTTAAAGTACTTATATTACCGTTATTATTTAATTTTATTCGCAATTGTTTTGACCCTTGTATTTCGCTTTGTTTTACTCACAATTTAGTGATGAGAATCGGGTTTTATGTGATTATTTTGATTCGTCCCTTGTGACGTAAGTTGATTTTTATCCAAGTGCCAAATAGTTAGTATGCTCATGAAATAAGTTAGGAGGTTTATGCCCAATTTGTCGGTTAACGTATCCTGTATCTTCGAGAAAGCGTGTTTTTACACTTGTTTATCTTTTACCGAAATCGTGCGTATCTCGGAATCTAAATTGAAAGTTAATCACTTAATGAATCATAATACCAACAATACTTATTATGAACTTGACTAAGTTCATTTGTAAAATAATCGGGAATCCTAAACGAATACATGTACGTATCGACAACACGAACAAAACGAAGCAAATCCAGGAAATAGACTGGGCGCGCCGCGGTGAGCTGGCCGCGCCGCGGTCATCCCCTGGACAGACATGTTTTGTTGAGTTGTGAGTCATCACTTGCATGTAACCTACTCTTGAAACCTGCCCCCAAACGTGTCAACACCTCATGTTGGGCAGATTTATGTCTCTTTTAGAGTCATACAAGTCTCATTTCCACTTTACAAACACACACACATAACATCCCATTCCTCTCTCTCTCTACTTGAAGCTAACACACAAACACCCATATTTCCTTCAAACTTCCTTCTTGTGGCTGTGATTCCAGCAAGTAAACAACAATTAAACACCAAATTCATCTCTGTAAATCGTTTATATCATCATGGGAAGCTAGGGTAAATCATCCAAGGGTTGCATGTGTTGATTTCTATCACTTTTTGGGTCAAAGATCATCATCAAGCATCAAGAAATTCCATCAAGTCTTTTAGATCATCCCATCTTCATTTTTCTTTGGGGTATAATAACTAATCTCTACTGTACTTTCTAAGTTTTCATCATTGCATGTATCATCTAACTACTTAGAAATGATTTTTGTAAAGTTTTGATGGGTAATAATCTTTGAAATCAAGATTTTTATAAAATGTGTATGGATCTTTGAATTAAATGGTGAAAAGCTTTACAAAATGGTTGTTTAAAAGTATTTTGATGATTCCAGAACTCGCATGTTTGAATCTATTACATCAAAAGATGATTTTCCAACATAAAACGATTTTGTAAAAAAAAAAAATTGGTCCGTCTGATGACGACCGCGGCGCAGCCACGCCACCGCGAGGCGGTCGTGGTGAGCTTGTGACCGCGGCGCAGTCATCCCACCGCGGCGCGGTCGTGGACCAGATTCTGGAAATTTTGTAAACCCGTTGAACTTACACCTTAAACTTGTTATATTATGAACCCTTATTGACGGTGAGTGTATTGTGTTTTGGAGGAGGATTTCACCTCAGTACCACGCCACCGAAGTCCTTGGTTCCGGATTCTATTCTTGTCAAATCTTGCGGGTGTTAACGGTATAAATTGCTATCCTTGAGAATTCCTCGTTTTCATTATCCATCGTTATTACGGTTTTAGCCTTGAAAACAGTTAGGAGTAAATACTAGACCAACACTTGTTATATTATCGGATTTGGATTGAGAATGGACGAAATATGTTAAAATGTAATCTAACCGAAAGTATCGTAATTAATTTATTATTGTATTATATATTATGAGAAAAGATATAATGTGTAACTTGTTATCAAGCGGGAAAGTGTACGGATTTTGGACAAATAATTTTTGACGCGGAAGCGCTGCCGGATTTTCCATTTACGACGTTTTGCGACATTAAAACACTTAAATACTTAAAAGTAACATATTATGCAAAAATATTGTCTTTGGACTCAAGGACGCCAACGCAATCAAAAATATCATAATATTATTTAAAACGGATGTTTTCAACCTCTTTGCGATATATTTAATCTTCGCCTCAACTTGATCATCGTTTTAAGTCATCAAAATATGTTTTGCGGCAAACTTTATAAATGGATTTGAAAAGGTGTTTTATTCTAAACATTTTGGTATGAAAAACACTTCAAATTATCTAAAGTGTCAAATTGGTCTTCTAAATTGATTTTGACTTTAATAAGTCAACATAAATGACATTTGACTTTCATAAGTCAACACCTGTGACTTTGACTTTTATAAAGTCAACATTCCTTACGTTTGACTGTGACCAAGTCAACATTGTTTCCGTTGACCTTGGTCGATCTATTGAAACTTGATAAAGATATTCTATTAACCGATACTCCTAGTAATCATTGTCGATTCGGATTATCATTTTTCTCTAGTTGACGATTATGACGTGGAATGCCGATATCTCTCCGAGCGGTCGTGTTTGACGCGGAACATCGCCTTCTAAATACGTCACCTTATTTAAACTTATTAATATTTGGATTATCTTATTTAACTTAATCTTAACCGACAAGGCTAAACCGGACCTAGACTTATAGAGATACTGAGACTATGTTGTTTATTGTTTAAGGCACTTAGACGGTGGAGTTGTAGCTCCGTGATTCTGTACCCGATTCATTTGCTGGAATTGTATTGTGAGTTATTCGAGCCCTTGTCTTAAATACTTTTGGGCTGTAAAGCGTATTTTAAACTGCCTGTGTATTTTAAACTGTCTGCATGAATGCAGAAATGTTATTAATCATCTTGTTACCCAGTGAATTTGGTCTGCCTTAGTTTTAAGTGTCTAAGCCAGGATGGCTCCCATCTAATACACTCGTTAAGCTTTTGCCCGTGGTTCATATGTATAGATCTGTATTGGGTTATGTACCTAACCCGCATTCCTCTGTAGGCTGTTACTACGAGCGGATGTTATGACCTTAATTTTAAACTGTATGATTAAACTGTTTGCCTTTGGTTTGACACACCTTAGGATAGGGGATTAAACTGATTGGTTCAGGTTCGAGATGTATGACTACTTAGGCATAGTACCTATCACTAATGGGTGAATAGCAAGATATGTATCTGAAATTTTGATGATTATTGAAACTTGCATTGTTTACTGAAACTTGTCGATGGGTCACTTTTTACTCAAAATTGCGAATAATTCACCAACATGTTGTTGATGTCGTTTTAACGCTTTGCAGGAAATTGAGGATTTCCATTGATCATGCCATAGTTTATTTTTCGGATCGCTTGCTCTTTGGGAAATTTGGATTTGAATTGTTTATTGTAATTTCCATGACGATCCGTTGTTTATTTCTTTTGGAATTGTATTTGTACTTGGCGTCTTATCGCCTTTGACGTTATGATGTATTTGTAACAAATACAAGTGATTGTGAAATCATAGAATTTCAGATAACATGGATAAGGGAGATTCCTTTGTTGCTAACCCTTTTGGGTGATAAAAGTCCATCGTCGTCCAAGGTATATGCTCAATCACCACCTTCAACAGAAGAGATCGAGATATTTGTATATTTTTGTAACTCTACCTTGACTATTGTGATCTTCTGCAGGCTGTACTGCGTCTTCAACTTCACTTAGGACAATGTGATGTTATGAACTCTCCTCTCTCTCAGGAGCTTGACAACATTCAGTACTCGTTGAGAGAGTTTTACACTACATTCCCTGATGGTAGTAGGAAATATCATGCTTGATCCAGAATCTGAGTGATTATTATGTAGTCCAATGAATACTTTTTAATAGTCCTTTTTCTTCGGCAGGAGATGTATCGTATGGTCCTTTTATGAAGCTTTCCAGAGAGATTCAGGAACTTTCCATTTGTTGCCTGTATTACTTCTCCTTCATGGACCCATCTCTCCTTCAGTCCCTCGCTGCTTGTTGCTTGAGTGAGTGTTTCAGTTTTCCTCTATCAGTATCATTCACCATTTCTCTTTAAGAAAGTATTATTCCACAGTCTAAGTGCTAAAGGTGAATAGAATAAACCTACAACTAGAGTAGACAAACAAATCCCTTCTTGAGAAGTTTTCGTAAATGCTGATGATTTGCACGTCAAGATCTGGAGCCATTTATTTTGTTTCGCTTCTTGGAAGTGGTGAATTCTTCATATAGAGCTGGACACATCCAGATTGCTGATTATATTAGTTTTCTTATCACGTTGCAGTCTCGATATAAAGTTTTTCCTGGTATTAATCTTCTTTTTCTTCTTACTTTGTTGCCAATCCTTGCTACGGACACATATGCTCTTTGTTAGAATTCTGACAAAGCACAAGTAATTCCTAAACGCTTTAATTTGTTTATACATTTTGTTCAACAGAAGGCACTTCACTTGCTGTGGAGAAATGTGGGAAGTCAAACTCTGGATTGTTTAGGTCTATCACTAGTGCTGTTTGTTGCTATCTATCTCAGATCGGGGACGAGCATCTTGTTTTCAGTAAGTGCCTTCCATGCCCTATAGTTTCATGTCATTTTGTATTTCTACTTTTGTCATAGGGATTATTTTTGTCTTTTACTTTTTGAAAAGAATCATACTGTTGCTTCACCTCGCAAAGTTATTCAATAGGAATCAGAGGGGTCGTTATTCATTAGGAACAACTAGTAAACATTTAATAATTGTTGTAGGTGAATAAAGATTTGATGAATTAATAATTAACCTGTTGCAGCTGCAGCAGTTAGAGTGAGTAGATCGCTTGGAGTTTGAATATTGATAGCTGTGTAGCAGATGCAAGAGCAGAGATCATCTTTCCTGAATCATCATCCAACGGCTTGGCTGCAGTGATAGAAACCAAGGCGGTTGCCAGCCCTGCCACACATAATGCAGCATGGGTCTGTGCACGAAGTTTACCTTTGTTTCGCACGCTTCTTGTTGTAGTCTCCTTGTGATTAAACCACTTCGCTGTAGGGCTAGTAACAAGGTCTGTTGAGTTTTGGAATTGAGAGATAATGATTAATTGTTTTGGTTTGAGTGAAGCAGCAGACGCAAATGCTTTTGAAATCTCATCAGCGGAAAGACTCCAAGATCTTGACAAGAACTCCATAGGCTCAACCGGTGTTTCTGGGTGACGAATATTGTTTGACCCCTGATATGGGTATGGATTGGTTTTCCAAGTTTCCATATTCAGTTTCGCTTACAGAAATGAGGCAATCTATGCATGTATTTATAAGTTTGAAACTGGGGTTGGGTCGGAGAATAGAAAGACATGAGTTTGTGTTTTCTAAATTCTTGTCTCCTTAATAGAATAATAATATGAGGTTATCTATAAAAACAATAAAGTTTTAGTTTGTCACCCCAAAAGATAAACAAAAGTACCTGGTAAATCTAGTACTAGAGGTTTTTTTTAATTGTTGTTATAATGGTATGAATTAGGCACTATTTATTCTAGTCATTATTTTCCAGCTTTTTACAATCGTGAGAATTAATTGAAACAAGTATCATTGGTTGATATCTATTACATTTAAATACACTAATAAATACAATGTACATTAAAAAAAAACCCACTCAAGGTGATGACAACCTTAGTTCAATTCTTTAAACGATATATGTGACTATATCTAAACAATCTCCAATCGGTTTCTGGTAGTAACATGAGGATTATAACCCAGCTTTACCTATATATATATAGTATATTGTTAAATATTGTATAATGTATGCATAGGTTGGATATACTTATACTTATTATATACAAAGAAGCTACATTCAAAACAAGTGGTTTCTTCTTTTTAGACCATATGATTCTTTTCAAAAAGTAAAAGACAAAAATAATCCCTATGAAAAAAGTAGAAATACAAAATGACATGAAACTATAGGGCATGGAAAGCACTTACTGAAACAACATCTATCAAGTATCCTGGAAGGACGTTGGCTAATTTGGAAACGCTTGGTTCAGAAAGTTTTGTGGGCTTTGAATCAAGTGTAAGGATCGTTCTAAGCAATGCACAGGTGTTCTCCAAGGGTAGTTTAGATGACTGAAAGTGAGGGAAAAAAATAATATTTAAGACGTTAAGATCGTGAATGCAGATAACTTGTCAAATAAGCAATCAAACCAAACTCCAGAAGTAACTTTTTAAGTGATCAGGCCGGGAGGGTTTTAGCCAACTTACAATTTGTTCAACAACTGCTCCCTCTAGCATCTTAAAAACAAGATGCTCGTCCCCGATCTGAGATAGATAGCAACAAACAGCACTAGTGATAGACCTAAACAATCCAGAGTTTGACTTCCCACATTTCTCCACAGCAAGTGAAGTGCCTTCTGTTGAACAAAATGTATAAACAAATTAAAGCGTTTAGGAATTACTTGTGCTTTGTCAGAATTCTAACAAAGAGCATATGTGTCCGTAGCAAGGATTGGCAACAAAGTAAGAAGAAAAAGAAGATTAATACCACGAAAAACTTTATATCGAGACTGCAACGTGATAAGAAAACTAATATAATCAGCAATCTGGATGTGTCCAGCTCTATATGAAGAATTCACCACTTCCAAGAAGCGAAACAAAATAAATGGCTCCAGATCTTGACCTGCAAATCATCAGCATTTACGAAAACTTCTCAGGAAGGGATTTGTTTGTCTACTCTAGTTGTAGGTTTATTCTATTCACCTTTAGCACTTAGACTGTGGAATAATACTTTCTTAAAGAGAAATGGTGAATGATACTGATAGAGGAAAACTGAAACACTCACTCAAGCAACAAGCAGCGAGGGACTAAAGGAGAGATGGGTCCATGAAGGAGAAGTAATACAGGCAACAAATGGAAAGTTCCTGAATCTCTCTGGAAAGCTTCATAAAAGGACCATACGATATATCTCCTGCCGAAGAAAAAGGACTATTAAAAAGTATTCATTGGACTACATAATAATCACTCAGATTCTGGATCAAGCATGATATTTCCTACTACCATCATGGAATGTAGTGTAAAACTCTCTCAACGAGTACTGAATGTTGTCAAGCTCCTGAGAGAGAGGAGAGTTCATAACATCACATTGTCCTAAGTGAAGTTGAAGATGCAGTACAGCCTGCAGAAGATCACAATAGTCAAGGTAGAGTTACAAAAATATACAAATATCTCGATCTCTTCTGTTGAAGGTGGTGATTGAGCATATACCTTGGACGACGATGGAATTTTATCACCCAAAAGGGTTAGCAACAAAGGAATCACCCTTATCCATGTTATCTGAAATTCTATGATTTCACAATCACTTGTATTTGGAGATAGCCAGGTGTTTTTCTGTAATGTGGACAAAATATCATGAAAACAAAATGAGTAAACAAACGGTGTAATTTACCAGAGTGGCTGCTTTATAAGAAATAGTTCAAGGTTTTGAAATAGATAAAAAAAGGCGGAAAAACTCACAGGAAACAGCATCTGTTCGATTGCTGAAAGACACACTAGCTTCATTGAAGACTCAGGATCACACTTCTTAAAAACCTCTTTAAAGCCTAAAATATGTATCAGTATCATTGGCAATCTTCATTAAAAAAAAATAAAAAATAGTAACATCTTCAACAAATAAATAATACAATGGCGATTGGTTGTAAATAAGTATCTTATTTATATAAGGAGAAAAAGAATGTGACGAACCTGAAGAATATGTGATTTCCATGTAGGATCTACTTGCATGATCAGTTTAGGGATGAAAGGAATAAGTGGAAGTGAATGCTTCAGGAAAAAAGATTTGCCGGGATTCATACTGTTGCATACCTGAATAATTGTACATATCACGTCACTTTCTATGTCTTTTTCTCTAATATACAACTGGGACACAAAATGCTTATAATATCATAAACATGTTTCGAATTACATACCTTCTCAGATAATGCATCTACAATGAACACTAGGAATTTATCCAAGAAGACAGACGGTGGAGCTGACCAATCAATTAAGCAAAAGAAGATCTCTGAAATTATAACATTCAAGATAAAATACCTATTATCGTCCTGCATATACAAAGAAAGTTCAAGCAATTTAATTAGATGATGAATACAAAAATACCAACAAATATAATAAACAACACATAAAGCAAAAAGGAAATTTATAAACCTTCTCTGACGACTGATTCATCGGATTAAAGGGAAAGACGACAAATAGCTTCTTCAAAAGTATCTGCAACATATCTTGATCTCTTCTGTTGGAAGGTGGTAAAGGATTTATTTGTTGTCCACTTACGCCCTTCCCGTAAACAAAAAACGTGACAACAAGATCTATACTTTTCAATATGGAAAGCACGCAATCAAATGATTGGGCTTCCAAAGTAGGCATTGTCAGAATTGAAGGCATAAAATCATGGAGACCACCAACTAATATAGGTAAAAGTCCCTTCAACTCGTTTGCAGTCACTAAAAACCCTGCTGAAAAGGAAGATATAACCTATGTGTAAGCATTTATATAGAAATAAAAAACAAACATATAACTCAAAAAATCAAGTAATTAGAAACAAAGCAAAAGGACAAGAAAATTTTTGCGTAAGCCACGTCCTCGATTAATATATATTTTTTGTTCCTTCTTTCACATTATGCCACAGGTTGTCTATGATTGTAATAAAAGTATTTAACATCATCCATGTACAATAGTAGATGCAAACATACGTTAAAAAAAGAAAATATCAAACTGCAGTTGCTTTCACTTACCAGAACGATCTTCCTGCACTTCAGACTCATAAGCATGCAAAATTCTTCGGTCAGCAACAACCTATGGTAAGAGCAAGGGAGAAGGAAAAGGTTAGGGAAGAACAACTATAAATTCGAATAGCAAAAAACACAACTATTACGATAACTGATTAAGCAGTGCAATTGTAGCAATAAAAGTACATTATGAGGTGACAAGTTATTATTCGTGGGCAAGAGGGAGAGACAGTATGCGAGGCCAGCAAGAACGCTCTTAAGCTTTCCCTTGTCATGAAAATTAAACTGGTTCTTCTGTAATATCTCTTTGTAATGTTGGATGATCTGTAGATGAAAAAAATAAATCACTTATTCAAAAATGCACCTAAACATATAATAGCAATGCCTCATCTTATTACAAATACCTTCTCGGAGTACATAGAGAAGGAGAGAGGGTAGTGTTGGACAAGGAGGTCAAAGAATTTGAAAGCCATCAAACGAACATCAATTGACAAATGCGTCATTGCATTGAATATATACGCCATCATCAAAGCAATGAAAGTCCCCTGATTATCCTGCACTGTGACGTCCCGTCAATTTGAGGTACTTGAGTTACCGTCATTATTTTATTATATTATTCGCAATAGTTTTGACCCTTGTATTTCGCTTTGTTTTACTCACGATTTATTATTGAGAATCGGGTTTTATGTGATTGTTTTGATTCGTCCCTTGAGACGTAAGATTATGTTTACCTAAGTGCCAAATAGTTAGTATGCTCATGAATATAAGTTAGAAGGTTTATGCCAAATTTGTCGGTTAACGTATTCTTTATCTTCGAGAAACCGTGCTTTTTCGCTTGTTTATCTTTTACCGAAATCCTACGTGTCTCGAATCCAAAACTTAAATGTTATCATTTAAATGAATCATAATACCAACAATACTTATTATGAACTTGACTAAGTTCATTTGTAAAATAATCAGGAATCCTAAACGAATGCATACACGTAACGACAACACGAACAAAAAAAAATGAGAAATCCAGGAAATGGACTGGGCGCGCCGCGGTGAGCTGGCCGCGCCGCAGTCATCCCCTGGACAGACTTGTTTTTGATGTGTTGTGAGTCATAAGTTGCATGTTACACACACTTGACACTTGTCCCCAAACGTGTCAACACCACATTTAGGCCAGAATTGTGCATCACATGGTGTCTAACAATCTCATTTTCATATTACAATCACACACACACACACATATCATCCTAACTCTCTCTCTCTTTCTTTGAAGTAAACACACACAAAACACACACATTTCCTTCCATTCCTTCACCTTGTGGCTGTGATTTTCAGTAAATAAACACCAAATTCCACCTCTATAAATCGTTTACATCATCATGGGAAGCTAGGGTTGATCATCCATTTGGAGGTTTACTTGGGGTTATATCATTTTTGGGTCAAAGATCACCACCAAAGCTTCAAGAAATTCCATCAATTCATTTAGATCATCACATCTTCATTTTCTTTGAGGTATAATAACCTTTCACTACTGTTTTTCATATGATTTATCAATTGCATGTATCATCTAACTGCATAGAAATGGTTTTGTAAAGTTTTGATGGGTAATAATCTTTGAAATCAAATTTTACAAAAATGTATATGGATCTTTGATTTAAATGGTGAAAAGCTTTACAAAATGGTTGTTTGAAAGTGTTTTGATGTTTCTATAACTTGCATGTCTAAACTTATTACATAAAAAGATGATTTTCCAACATAAAACGAATTTTGTAAAAACTGGTACGTCTGATAACGACCGCGGCGCAGTCACGCCACCGCGAGGCGGACGTGGTGAGCTTGTGACCTCGGCGGTCGTTGCCCAGATTCTGGAAATTTTGTAAACCCGTTAATTTTGCACCTTAAACTTGTTATATTGTGAACCCTTATTGACGGTGAGTGTATTGTGTTTTGGAGGAGGATTTGACCTCAGTACCACGCCACCGAAGTCCTTGGTTCCGGATTCTATTCTTGTCAAATCTTGCGGGTGTTAACGGTATAAATTGCTATCTTTGAGAATCTTTCGTTTCATTATCCTTTCATATGTTCGGTTTTAGCCTTGAAAAATGATTAGGAATAAATACTAGACCAACACTTGATATATTATCGGATTTGGATTAAGAATAGACGAAATATATTAAAATGTAATCTAACCGAAAGTATCGTAATTAACTTATTATTGTATTATGTATTATGAGAAAAGATGTAATGTGTAACTTGTTATTGAGCGGGAAAGTGTACGGATCTTGGACAAATAATCTTTGACGCGGAAGCGCTGCCGGATTTTCCATTCACGACTTTTTACGACATTAAAACACTTAAATACTTAAAAGTAACATATTATGCAATAATATTGTCTTTGGACTCAAAGACGCCAACGCAATCAAAAATATCATAATATTACTTAAAACGGAAGTTTTCAAGCTTTTTGCGACATATTAATCTTCGCCACATATTTGATCATCGTTTTAAGTCATAAAAATATGTTTTGCGGCAAATTTTATAAATGGATTTGAAAAGGTATTTTACTCTAAACATTTTGGTATGAAAACACTCCAAATTATCCAAGTGTCAAATTGGACTTTTAAATTGATTTTTTACTTTAATAAGTCAACATAATTGACCTTTGACTTTCATAAGTCAACATCTGTGACTTTGACTTTTATAAAGTCAACATTCCTTACGTTTGACTTTGACCAAGTCAACATTGTTTCCGTTGACCTTGGTCGATCTATTTAAAGCTTGATGATGATATTATATTAACCGATACTCCTAGTAATCATTTTCGATTCGGATTATCATTCTTTTCCAGTTGACGGTTATGACGTGGAATGCCGATATCTCTCCGGACGGTCCTGTTTGACGCGGAACATCGCCTTCTAAATAAGTCACCTCATTTAAACTTATTAATATTTGGATTATCTTATTTAACTTAATCTTAACCGACAAGGCTAAACCGGACCTAGACCTATAGAGATACTGAGACTATATTGTTTATTGTTTTAAGGCACTTAGGCGCTGGAGTGTAACTCTTTGTTGGTGTGCCCGATATTTGTTTGCTGAAGCTTTATCAGTGAGTTATTCGTAGCCCTTGTCTTAAATATTTTTGGGCTGTAAAGCGTATTTTAAATTGTCTGCTTGTATGCGGAATGTTGTTGATTATCTTGTTTGCCTAGTGGATTAGGTCTGCTTTAGATTGTAAGCCATTAGCCCTTGTTGGGGCCACCTGATACACTTGTTAAGCTTTATGCCCAACTGTTACATATATATAGATCTATATGGGTTATAGACCTAACCCTCACTGCTCGGTAGAATGTTTCTAGGAGCGGATGTTATGGCCGGTTAATTGATTGTTACCTTTGGTTGGCGACCTCAGGATTTGGGGTTGTACGGTCAGGTTCAGTGTATGAATAGTCTAGGAAAAGTACCTCTCACTATTGGTTGTTGAAAACAAGATATATCATTTGAAATTTAACGTTGTTTTGATGAAAATTGTCGATGGTCAACTTTTACTTTAAATTTGCGAATAATTCACCAACATGTTGTTGATGTCGTTTTAACGCTTTGCAGGAAATTGAGGATTCCTGTTGATCATGCCAATTGTGCTTTTGGGTTATTTGTCTTGTGTAATTTGGAACTTGTGATACTTGTTGTAATGTCCTTGATGTTCCACTTTGTTATGTTTGTAATACATTCGTACTCGGCGATTTCACGCTTTTGAATTTGTAATGTATTTTGTAAACATTTGGCATGATTTATGTTATTTTGGTGTTTTGTTTATCGGTTATATTGTTGTAATCTTGACTCTTGATATTATAACTGGAACATTCCGTGTTTCCGCTATAAGCGGGGTGTGACAGAAGTTGGTATCAGAGCCAAAGGTTATAGCGAACCGAGTGATTTTAATTGAGTAAATCACTTGGACTATAACCATAGGCTTTTTGAATCGATTTTCTCTGATTGCAATGTGTGCTCTATTTTTCATACGTGTTTATTTCACGTTGTTATTGTGGCGTTTGGCCTTGTTTTTGCACACATTTGCTGATCGAGTTTCTTTCCTTTTTATTTTAGGACGATGGCGCCTAAGAGGAGAGTTGCGACACGAAGTTCTGCTAGACGTGCTACTGCGAACGCGAGGGCTAATACCGCGAATCAGAATGCGAGAGCGAATACGTCTAATGCGAGAAGGAACAATGTGGAAAATGATACGAATCCTGACATGGCTCAGATGATTGCTCAGCAACTAGCGGCGATGATGCCCGAGCTTGTAGCTCAACTTCGAGAGGGCACCGCCCAAGGTAATGGTTCGGGTTCCGGGAATCCCGAGCTGGTTGTGAATAATGAGGGTCCTGAGCCGGTTGTTAATAATGAGGGTCCCGAAGTCGTGATCACTAGATCAGGTAGAGCAGAGGGCTCAGCTCGACGCGCGGAATGCACCTTGAAGACGTTTATGAGCTGCAAGGCCCCTGAATATAAGGGCAATGAAGGAGCAACTGGAACGCTCCAATGGATGGAGAAGATGGAATCCATCTTTGATGCTGTGGGATGTGCGGACGAGGATCGAGTCCGATTTGCGGCGTTTGTGTTCCAAGGTACGGCTCTGACGTGGTGGAATTCAATCGTGAATGTGCGAGGCCGAGCTGAGATCGGCAAGATGACTTGGGATCAGCTAAAGGAGATGATGATTGTTGAATATGTTCCTGAATCTGAGATTCAGAAGTTGGAAGATGAATTGTGGAACTTGACCATGGTTGGGTCAGACATTCAGGGATACACTTCGCGCTTTCACGCTTTGTCCCAGCTGGTTCCACACTTGGTTCGACCGGAACTCAAACGAATCGGTCGCTACACTCACGGATTACCCCCAGCAATCCGTAAGAGTGTCATGTCCAGCAAACCGAGCACCTTTCAGAGCGCGGTTGAGATCGCGATTACCTTGACTCAGAATGCGGTCCGGGATGGTGAACTACCCCCGATGATTGTTAAGCAAAACTCCGGAGGGAAACGGAGTGGTGGAAACCGCAATGAGGATTCAAGAAAGAGGTTTAGGAGGAATGATGCTCCTCAAGTTGCGAAGTCCGATGCAGCAGTGACAACGGGTACCCATGGTAAGTACCCGCAGTGTGGTCGGTATCATACCAAAGAAGTAGCGTGTTGGGAATGCAGTATCTGTAAGAAGTTGGGTCACACTAACAAGTTCTGTAAGGCCTTTAAGGGAAAGTGTTTTGGATGTGGTTCCTTGGATCATCATAAGGACAGATGTCCTAGGTTAGCTGCAGCTGGTAATGCTCCTCGAGGCTGGGCGTTTGTTATGGGAGCCAAGGAGGCTCAGCAGGATCCACACGTCGTTACAGGTACTTTCCTCATTTGTGGTCGGCCTGCGTTTATCTTATTTGATTCTGGTGCTGATAGAAGTTTTATATCTGATGAGTTTAGGACTATGATTCCCTGTAAGTCTATACCTTTAGTACCTTCCTTTGAGATAGAATTGGCTGATGGCGAGTTTTTGCATGCGACTCAGGTACTTTCCGACTGTAACGTTAGTTTCGACGATCACTCTTTTCCTATCGACTTAATTCCGATTAGGTTAGGTAGTTTCGACGTAATTATCGGCATGGATTGGTTAGAGACGCATCGTGCGGAGATCGTATGTTTCGAGAAGATGATCCGTATTCCGTTACCGCATGGAGAGCCGCTATTAGTTCAAGGAAATAAGGCGGGGAAGCGCCTCAAGATCGTGTCGTGTATGAAGGTCCGGGAGTACATCAAGCGGGATTGTTCACTCTTTCTTGCACATCTTGTGAAGAAGGATAACACTGAGAAGCTGGAGGAGAAACCAGTAGTGTGTGATTTCCCCGATGTGTTCCCAGAGGACTTACCTGGTTTACCACCTAGACGCGAGGTAGAGTTTACGATCGACTTAGTTCCCGGAGCAGCGCCAGTGGCAAAGGCTCCTTATCGGTTAGCACCTTCGGAGATGTTACAGCTTTCTAAGCAGATCCAAGAGTTAGTGGATAAAGGTTTCATTAGACCGAGCTTCTCTCCGTGGGGCGCGCCGGTACTCTTTGTGAAGAAGAAGGATGGCTCGATGAGATTGTGTATAGATTACCGAGAGCTGAATAAGCTGACGGTAAAGAACCGCTATCCTTTACCTCGTATAGACGATTTGTTTGATCAACTGCAAGGTTCATGTTTCTTTTCTAAGATTGATCTACGGTCCGGTTACCATCAGTTGAGAGTGCAGGAGGAGGACGTTCCGAAGACTGCTTTTCGGACGCGATACGGTCATTATGAGTTTCTGGTTATGCCATTCGGTCTCACGAATACGCCTGCAGCTTTTATGGAAATGATGAACCGTATCTGCCGTCCTTACCTCGATAAGTTTGTGATAGTGTTTATCGATGATATTCTGATTTATTCTCGTAGTCGTGCGGAGCACGACGAGCACTTAAGAATAGTGTTGGAGTTGCTCAGGAAGGAACAACTTTACTCTAAGTTCTCGAAGTGCGAGTTTTGGTTATCTGAGGTTCAATTTCTTGGCCATGTGGTTAGCAAGGAAGGCATCCACGTTGATCCTGCCATGATTAAGGCCGTCAGAGATTGGGTTGCTCCTAAGACACCCACCGATATCCGTTCATTTTTGGGTCTGGCAGGTTATTACCGACGCTTCATTGAGAATTTTTCTAAGATAGCTTCGCCGATGACGAAGTTGACCCAGAAGAACGAGGAGTTTATTTGGGGTGCCGAGCAGGAAGAAGCCTTTCAGTTATTAAAGAAGCGGTTGTGTGATGCTCCTATCTTGAGTCTTCCCGAGGGTACCAAAAATTTTGTTGTATATTGCGATGCGTCGCATAAGGTACTCGGGTGCGTACTGATGCAGAAGGGGAAAGTGATTGCCTGCGCTTCTCGTCAGTAAAAGATTCATGAGAAGAACTACACGACCCATGATTTAGAATTAGGCGCGGTGGTTTTTGCTTTAAACATTTGGCGTCATTATCTGTACGGTACTAAGTGTACTGTGTTCACTGATCATAAGTCGTTACAGCACATCTTTGACCAAAAGATGTTGAATATGAGGCAACGCCGATGGGTGGAATTGCTGAACGATTATGACTGTGAAATTCGCTATCATCCGGGAAAGGCTAATGTTGTAGCCGATGCGTTAAGTCGCAAGGAATCGGTTAAGCCGGTGAGAGTTCGCGCTATGATGATTTCCATTCAGTCGAGTTTGAAGACTCGTATTATTCAGGCTCAGCAGGAGGCTCTCACCGAGGATTGTCTGAAGGATGAAGGATTATTTGGTTTGGCACGTCAGTTGGAGCCGAAAGACGATGGGGTATTGTATTTCTTGGATCGTATTTGGGTTTCCGTCAGTCTTAGGCAGTTGGTTTTGGATGAAGGTCACAAGTCGAATTACTCCGTTCATCCCGGAGCAGATAAGATGTATCACGACTTGAAAGATTTTTACTGGTGGCCTGGCATGAAGAGGGCGATTGACGAGTATGTAGGCAAGTGTTTGACATGTTCTAAAGTTAAGGCTCAGAATCAGAAGCCTTCTGGCCTTCTTCAGCAACCGGAAATCCCGCAGTGGAAGTGGGAAAATATTACTATGGATTTTGTCACGAAGCTTCCTGGGTCTTCAGGAGGTTATGATACTATTTGGGTCATTGTTGATCGACTGACTAAGTCAGCTCATTTTCTGCCTATTCGAGAAGATTACCGAATAGAGAAGTTATCTAGGTTATATATTGATGAGATCGTGGCCAGGCATGGAATTCCTCTATCTGTTATTTCTGATCGCAACGCGCGTTTCACTTCGAGGTTTTGGCAGACGCTACAGCGAGCGTTGGGCACTCGGTTAGATATGAGTACGGCTTATCACCCTCAGACCGATGGACAGAGCGAGCGCACGATTCAGACGTTGGAAGATATGCTACGCGCGTGTGTTTTAGATTTTGGCTGGAGTTGGGATAGACATTTACCGTTGGTCGAGTTTTCGTACAACAATAGTTACCACTCCAGTATAAATTGCGCGCCTTTTGAAGCTCTTTACGGTCGTAAGTGTAGGTCTCCACTTTGTTGGGCTGAGATTGGTGATAGCCAGATTACGGGTCCCGAGTTGATCCAGGAGACGACTGATAAGATCTTTAGGATCAAGGATCGTCTGTTAGCCGCGAGAGATCGCCAGAAGAAGTACGCGGATTTACGTCGGAAGCCTTTGGAATTCAAGGTCGGCGATATGGTGTTATTGAAGGTTTCTCCTTGGAAGGGCGTGTTTCGTTTCGAGAAGCGCAGCAAGTTAAGTCCACGTTTTACGGGTCCGTTTAAGATTTTGTCTCGTGTTGGACCGGTGGCTTACCGTATTGAGTTGCCACCTGAGTTGAGCGGTGTGCACAACGTATTTCATGTATCGCATCTCAAGAAGTGCCTTGCTGACGAGCCTTTAATGGTGCCCTTGGAGAAACTAAGTTTGAATGATTCGCTTCACGTGATAGAGGAGCCGGTGGAGATCGTTGACCGAGAGGTCAAGCGCCTGCGGCGGAGTCGGATTCCTATTGTAAAGGTCCGATGGAACTCTAAGATTGGAGCAGAGTTTACTTGGGAACGGGAGGATGAAATGCAGCGGAATTTTCCCCATCTATTTTCTTCTAGCGATGATCATTAGTAATTTCGAGGACGAAATTCTTTTAACTGGGGGAGGCTGTGACGTCCCGTCAATTTGAGGTACTTGAGTTACCGTCATTATTTTATTATATTATTCGCAATAGTTTTGACCCTTGTATTTCGCTTTGTTTTACTCACGATTTATTATTGAGAATCGGGTTTTATGTGATTGTTTTGATTCGTCCCTTGAGACGTAAGATTATGTTTACCTAAGTGCCAAATAGTTAGTATGCTCATGAATATAAGTTAGAAGGTTTATGCCAAATTTGTCGGTTAACGTATTCTTTATCTTCGAGAAACCGTGCTTTTTCGCTTGTTTATCTTTTACCGAAATCGTGCGTGTCTCGAATCCAAAACTTAAATGTTATCATTTAAATGAATCATAATACCAACAATACTTATTATGAACTTGACTAAGTTCATTTGTAAAATAATCGGGAATCCTAAACGAATGCATACACGTAACGACAACACGAACAAAAAAAATGAGAAATCCAGGAAATGGACTGGGCGCGCCGCGGTGAGCTCGCCGCGCCGCAGTCATCCCCTGGACAGACTTGTTTTTGATGTGTTATGAGTCATAAGTTGCATGTTACACACACTTGACACTTGTCCGCAAACGTGTCAACACCACATTTAGGCCAGAATTGTGCATCACATGGTGTCTAACAATCTCATTTTCATATTACAATCACACACACACACACATATCATCCTAACTCTCTCTCTCTTTCTTTGAAGTAAACACACACAAACCACACACATTTCCTTCCATTCCTTCACCTTGTGGCTGTGATTTTCAGTAAATAAACACCAAATTCCACCACTATAAATCGTTTACATCATCATGGGAAGCTAGGGTTGATCATCCATTTGGAGGTTTACTTGGGTTATATCATTTTTGGGTCAAAGATCACCACCAAAGCTTCAAGAAATTCCATCAATTCATTTAGATCATCACATCTTCATTTTCTTTGAGGTATAATAACCTTTCACTACTGTTTTTCATATGATTTATCAATTGCATGTATCATCTAACTACATAGAAATGGTTTTGTAAAGTTTTGATGGGTAATAATCTTTGAAATCAAATTTTACAAAAATGTATATGGATCTTTGATTTAAATGGTGAAAAGCTTTACAAAATGGTTGTTTGAAAGTGTTTTGATGTTTCTATAACTTGCATGTCTAAACTTATTACATAAAAAGATGATTTTCCAACATAAAAAGAATTTTGTAAAAACTGGTACGTCTGATGACGACCGCGGCGCAGTCACGCCACTGCGAGGCGGTCGTGGTGAGCTTGTGACCGCGGCGCAGTCAGCCCACCGCGAGGCGGTCGTTGCCCAGATTCTGGAAATTTTGTAAACCCGTTAATTTTGCACCTTAAACTTTTTATATTGTGAACCCTTATTGACGGTGAGTGTATTGTGTTTTGGAGGAGGATTTGACCTCAGTACCACGCCACCGAAGTCCTTGGTTCCGGATTCTATTCTTGTCAAATCTTGCGGGTGTTAACGGTATTAATTGCTATCTTTGAGAATCTTTCGTTTCATATCCTTTCATATGTTCGGTTTTAGCCTTGAAAAATGATTAGGAATAAATACTAGACCAACACTTGATATATTATCGGATTTGGATTAAGAATAGACGAAATATATTAAAATGTAATCTAACCGAAAGTATCGTAATTAACTTATTATTGTATTATGTATTATGAGAAAAGATGTAATGTGTAACTTGTTATTGAGCGGGAAAGTGTACGGATCTTGGACAAATAATCTTTGACGCGGAAGCGCTGCCGGATTTTCCATTCACGACTTTTTACGACATTAAAACACTTAAATACTTAAAAGTAACATATTATGCAATAATATTGTCTTTGGACTCAAAGACGCCAACGCAATCAAAAATATCATAATATTACTTAAAACGGAAGTTTTCAACCTTTTTGCGACATATTAATCTTCGCCACATATTTGATCATCGTTTTAAGTCATAAAAATATGTTTTGCGGCAAATTTTATAAATGGATTTGAAAAGGTATTTTACTCTAAACATTTTGGTATGAAAACACTCCAAATTATCCAAGTGTCAAATTGGACTTTTAAATTGATTTTTTACTTTAATAAGTCAACATAATTGACCTTTGACTTTCATAAGTCAACATCTGTGACTTTGACTTTTATAAAGTCAACATTCCTTACGTTTGACTTTGACCAAGTCAACATTGTTTCCGTTGACCTTGGTCGATCTATTTAAAGCTTGATGACGATATTATATTAACCGATACTCCAAGTAATCATTTTCGATTCGGATTATCATTCTTTTCCAGTTGACGGTTATGACGTGGAATGCCGATATCTCTCCGGACGGTCCTGTTTGACGCGGAACATCGCCTTCTAAATACGTCACCTCATTTAAACTTATTAATATTTGGATTATCTTATTTAACTTAATCTTAACCGACAAGGCTAAACCGGACCTAGACCTATAGAGATACTGAGACTATATTGTTTATTGTTTTAAGGCACTTAGGCGCTGGAGTGTAACTCTTTGTTGGTGTGCCCGATATTCGTTTGCTGAAGCTTTATCAGTGAGTTATTCGTAGCCCTTGTCTTAAATATTTTTGGGATGTAAAGCGTATTTTAAATTGTCTGCTTGTATGCGGAATGTTGTTGATTATCTTGTTTGCCTAGTGGATTAGGTCTGCTTTAGATTGTAAGCCATTAGCCCTTGTTGGGGCCCCCTGATACACTTGTTAAGCTTTATGCCCAACGGTTACATATATATAGATCTATATGGGTTATAGACCTAACCCTCACTGCTCGGTAGAATGTTTCTAGGAGCGGATGTTATGGCCGGTTAATTGAATGTTTCAGTGTATGAATAGTCTAGGCAAAGTACCTCTCACTATTGGTTGTTGAAAACAAGATATATCATTTGAAATTTAACGTTGTTTTGATGAAAATTGTCGATGGGTCAACTTTTACTTTAAATTTGCGAATAATTCACCAACATGTTGTTGATGTCGTTTTAACGCTTTGTAGGAAATTGAGGATTCCTGTTGATCATGCCAATTGTGCTTTTGGGTTATTTGTCTTGTGTAATTTGGAACTTGTGATACTTGTTGTAATGTCCTTGATGTTCCACTTTGTTATGTTTGTAATACATTCGTACTCGGCGATTTCACGCTTTTGAATTTGTAATGTATTTTGTAAACATTTGGCATGATTTATGTTATTTTGGTGTTTTGTTTATCGGTTATATTGTTGTAATCTTGACACTTGATATTATAACTGGAACATTCCGTGTTTCCGCTATAAGCGGGGTGTGACATGCACAATTTAAAAAAGAAGAAATTAGAGAATAAGAAACTGGTTGATGACATTACCTGAGATGACAATACATAGAGAGAGAGAGAGAGAGAGAGAGAGAGAGAGAGAGAGAGAGAAAAAAAAGGAAGTACCTCTTTAAAGGCGCGAAATACGAGCGTCTTCAAAAGTTGATATAAGGTCTCACGCACAAGTTTATCTTGGTCACTGATACGTTCTCTTAGCTTTTCTATAACATAGAGTGTATGCAATTTGAGTTGTTCGGGATGTTTGAGGAAGATATCCCTAATACCGATCAATGCATCTCTGCGAACTTTAGCATTGTGATGGGATGTCTGGTGAAGAAGCTCTTTTAAAGTTAAACCTTTTTTGCTGAGAGCTAGACCAGCCTTGTCTGAAGCGAGACTTTGTTCGGGTAATATAATAGCTGCAACATACATACATACATATATGTCACAACATACATCTTAGATTTTGAGTTTACCCAACAAGTAATACTTCCCAAATTCAAAACAAATAGATCCTAATTCTTCTCTAATCGAACTGTTATTTTTGATACATGGTAAGAAATGAGTGAATGGATTAATTCCGAAACACTTATTTTCTTTTTGCATCTTTATACCTTAAAATTTTTACCTTTTAAATATTAAATAATAGATAACTTAAATATAGTCTTGAAGTATGTCACTAGTCCATTAACATAAAAGTTGTGAGTTCAAGTTTCGTAATTAATAAAAATATAATTAACAAGCCATAAAAAATCTATTAATCAATCAATTAATCCCTAATTCCTATTTTACCGACTAGATTTCCCTAGATTACATCGATCAAACCTCAAATAAAAGTTCATGAATAACTGGAATAGTCCATTAAATCTAGACTAATCCCTAGTCTTGCTCCGCCGCCCCACTAGCTACTAGGAACTTTTACAATACTTGCTCTTCTTGCTAAACCCAAGAATAGAGTGTAAAAGACTTGTTGAGGAGATTATAAAATAAGTAGTTAGCCTTTTTGTTTCTTATAGTTTATAACTATAATAATAATTTGTGTAGAAATTGGAGAGATAAATTCATTTATGTATTATAAGAACATTAGTTTGGTAGGTATAGATAATTGTTTGGTTAATAGGTTTTATAAAACATACTGTGATGAGTTTGAACTTTGCTCTATTTGATAGGTTTGACGCCTGTTTAAAAAAAAGTGGCTCCATACCCTCATGTTAGGAGAAGAAGGGAATAATGAAGAAATTCAATA